>JARHVA010008220.1:185000-225000 GCA_037957365.1 Torreya grandis
TCATGTCAGTAGAGGATAAAACTTAGGAAAAGGTAATATTCCATCACCAATAGGTTGAGAACTCAGAATAGGATCAAAACTAGGATGGGCTGCATCAAGAGATGAGCTTAAGGTAGGTCAGCATAGTGTATCTGACATATTTAGTGGAAGTAAGATGTAAGGATCATGGTATCTAGAAAAATGATAAGGTTTTATCATATCATGTTCAAGAATCATACTCTAAAGAGGCTTAATTATGATTGGAGTAGTGTGTGTGTTTTCCATCTTAGACTTGTGATCATTAGAAGAAGAAGAAATAATACTAGGTAATATAGAATAAGGAACTACATGAATATAAATAAGAGAATATTGTAAATAATAATGATATCTAAGTATCTATACATTTTTAGATTAGAAAAATATAGCTAAAAATGGTCATATAAATAATATCAGCCATCATAATTAGGAGTGTGAATATCAATAGTGCATGCATTGATGATTTCATTGGTCAAAGAGGCATGGTGAATGAAATGTTTAGTTTTTGTTAGAGTGACCAAAATTTCATGTAATTGTTTTTTATGAAACTAAGGTCATAGAAAAGGAGGTAATTTTGAAATTATATGAGGATAGGTATTAGAAGTTTTGATTTTTAAATTTATCTCATTTGATTCATCCTAATCTAAATCTAAAAGATTATGTGGTATATTTCCTGTTAATTCAGTGTGATTATTATAACCTCTAGTAGAGTTGACATGATTATTAAAGTGTTGTGATTTATGAAATGGTATGCTATGTAGAGGTTCAAGGGTAGGTATTTTAAAAACACCTCATTCCTAGAATTGTTCAAAATTTTAAGTATTGGTATCTTCTTGAATATTGTATATAACACTATTATGGGGAAACTTAACACATTGGCATGTTGAAAAGGCTACTAATCTCATGTGGTGTGTCTAAGGTTGATTGATTAAGATGTTATAATAAAGTAAGAATTTAAATATAATAAATTTTATATGTACCATGATGAGGGGAATTGTTATAGAAATCCAAACACACCCTAGATGAGGAATTTATCTTCTATCTTATCCTTGAAATTTACTTTAAGTAGATTTGAGATTACATTCAAAATATCCAAGTGTTTTAACAAAATCAAGATAGGCCACACAAGTCTTTGAATTATTAGAGTAGGGGTTTTATTTTTTCACATAGTTATTTATTATGGTATTTTTTCTCACTTGGAATTTTCCTAATTTCATGGAGAAGCTTGCTTATATTTAAAAGTTGATCAAGTGACTAGTAAGTAACTCCCTTGACTGATTATTATGGGTATAGGATTAATCCTCTATTCTTGGCCCTATTGACTACATTTATGGAGGAGTTAATATTATATTCTTGGGGTTTTTTGACCACCTTTTATGGAGTATTTACTCAACACTCTTCTATTTGTACTTTTCACATTTGTGAGTTTTGTTAAAGCAAGTTTGGATTTTAGATCGTATATTATTTTATGTAATATTCTCAAATTATATTTGATTTACTTTGAGTTAATTTATGTTGTGTACTTTTTTGGATAGTGCATTCATTTTACTCATGGATTTAACTTATCTAGATCTTGGAGTTAACCCTAATATGAAACTTCATCAACTAATGCATGTTTAACTTGGATATCTCCTATTTTAACACTAATGAATAATGGGGGATCATCTACATAAAGCAATATCTCATCAATAATAATTAAAGAGATATAAAATTTTAGGGAAAGAGTATTGTCTACCATTTTGTTAATGTGGATAAACATTTATCAACATTGTTGAATAATATTATTTTTAGACCCCGATAAGATAGCTTCTTTCCCCACATGTGGGGGATGGGGGATATTCATTTCAAATAAAGTTTTTAGTAGACAATTTTGATGACAAGGAAAATTTCTCATGATTTCTAAGAAAGGGATTTGATATGGGATATGTGAATGTTCAACTATAATATCCCATTCATCATATCTCATTAGAATTTTATCTAATAAAGGTGCATAGTGTTGAAGTAAATCCTTTGAGGGTGTAATGAAAGTACACTAAAATTGATATTGGTAAGGTGAATTTGGTTGAGTGTTAGTTAATGTGGGTTGACTAATTGTCTCTGATTGTGTTGTCTTAGATGACATGGTTGAATTATTAGTTTCTTCTTATGTTTGAGAGGAAGAAGTAATAATGATATAAGATTTTGAGGTTTCCAAATGAGTTTTCTTAGTTAAAGGAGGAGTATAATTTATATTGATAGTATGTGAGTTATTGTTTAACTGTATCATTGGATTTGACACTTGTGAATTTATTGAATTTATTGGAATTTGTTATGATTACCCTAATTCCATGAGATGGGATGGGTAAGTATCTTAAACAATATAAAACTTTGGGAAATTATTGTAGTTAAAATCTAGTTAATGATCAAGTAGGAAACTACTCTCCTCATATTATTCATACTAACAACATTCTCATCATTCATGATAGGATCCATAAAACATTTCAAATTATTAGTAGTGGGAGGTTGGTTGGAATTAGCTTGATGATTAGGAAGGGGATCCTTGTAAATGGATACATGAGAATTTTCTTGATTAATGGTTTCATGTTTAGTTTTAATTTCATGATCCTTAGTTTTTACTTCATAATCTTGTTGATGTGTATGTATAAGTCATTAATGATCAAAATTATGTCTAAGAAGATATCTATAGCAAAGTTTCTTCATTGGTGACAAGTTTCATGAGAATGATCCAAACTTGCATGAAAACAAAAAAATTATGGGGATCATACCAATTTTTGATAGGGTGAGTAGGATGTAGATATCATGGTGAAGGTCAAGGAAGACACTTTTAAATCTATGTTAAGTAATTTGTTTTATGGATGTCTACATTATGTACTTTAGAAAATGTAGAATAGGATGAGAATTGTTTGAAATTGATGATGAAGGAATAGGCTCTATGAGATTAATTAGATAAAAGTATTGAATGGTGTGTATGGAATCATATGTGTTTGTAACACCATCATTAGTTGCATGTCTATTTTTGGATTTCATAAACATTTGGGTCCCTTTTGGAGGTTACAAAGGCTCAAATTTTTGTATAAAGAAATATTGATTATAGTTTGGTTGAGGGATTATTCTAAAGATTTTATAAGATTCCTCACATGATATTATAGTTTGGAGTGAAGATCATTAGTGAGTAAATGAAATATATAATCATTGAACATATTATGCTCAGCTTTATTAGATAAGGATTTCCATTAGTTGATGAACACTTGTGATGTTTTTTATTCTAATTATTTGTGATTGATAAAATGAGCTAGGCTATTTTTAGGAAGATCATTAATTTGGAATTATTTAACTAATGCATTGACTAAGTCTTCTAATATATAAATAGAATGAGTTTTAAGTTGAATATATGAATATAAAATGTCAACTAAAAAGGTTTTAGCTTGTATATTGGTGGTATAAAAGATGTTAAGTTTAACCCAATTTTTGTACTGGTTTCCAAAAGTATTCAAATTTAAGTTTAGATCAATGGATCCATTATAAGTAATAGTGGGAACTAAGCCACATATGTCAATGTTTGAAATTCAAGAAACTATAGGTTCATTTTGTAATTGTTTGATAGCCTTGTTGAGAAGTGGTGATTTTGGTATAAGGTTACCATGTGTATCTCTAAGCATGGTGTGGGGTATTAGGGTTTCATACCTCCCATGAAGTATGTTGAGGATGATTTTGTAAATTAATGAGCTGATTTTGCATTTTCATCATTTGATTTCCACTATTATCTTGAAAAGTGTCCATTTGATTTAAAGTTTTTAATAACAATTGGTTAGTGTGAATAGTATTTTGACTAGTGGAAGAAGCATGGTATGCATTAGCATTATATGACCATTAATAGTTTGAAATGCATTAATAGATTGAGATGCAATAGTAGTTATATATATTTGAGTATTAGTGTGAGTATTTTGAATAGACCCACTAAAGGTCATGCCTACCATGTTTGTATCAATGGTTGGCATGGTATACGAATAAGACATGGAATGTGATTTCATGTTTGTGTAAGGAGGAATGTGAGAGGAAAAATATGTGGTATAATTTTTATAATGACTTGTCCCAAAACCAATAGCAAAGATATGTGAAGGTTAATAGGGATCTCCAATATGAGGTCCCATCATGAGTTTATAAATGAATGTTTGATCCTTACCCCAATGTTGAGGGTTTGTGTTCATGAAGAGGATAATTTCATCCATGTAATCAATATAACTTTCATCATATAACATTTTTAGGAATAGAGGATTAAGAGAAGTAGAATAAGGGGAGTCCCATAGTTGGTAGTTCTATTAGTAACATGGATATTGATGAGGTTAAAATTATTTACAACATGATATGGTAGATGCATCTTATAGGCTTTATGAGGAGTAGTAAGAGTCATCATGTTAGTTTGATTTTATTGTGTAGTTTCACCAAATAGATGTTACATGATGGAAAGATTATTTAGACTCTTACTAAGGAAATGAAGATCTATAAGTTGAAAATGGACAAGATCAAGCTAGTTTATCTAAAAATATATAAATTAATCTATAAATTAACTAATCTATAGACCTAGTTTATCTAAAAATCTATAAATTAATCTAAATTAATCTATAAATTAACTAATCTATAAATCAAGTTAGTTTATCTAAATATCAAGTTAGTTTATCTAAAGACCTAATCAAGTTGGTCGAGCCTATTAGAAAGGTAGGAAGAAAAAATAATCTATAAATTAACTAGGTCAAGTTGGTATATGTAGTTGGGAAAATATAATAGTTTGTAAATTGACTAGGTTGAGCTAGTAGATCTAGTTGGCAAAACATAAAAATGGAACAATCTATAAACTAACAAGGTCAAGTTTGTCAATTTAGTTATGAAAATAAGAAAACTAATCAGCACATAAACTAACTAGGTTAAGTTGGTCGATCTAGTTTGAAAAGTAAGAAAATAAAATAGTCTATGATATGGCTAAGAGAAACTTATCGATCTAATTGGGAAAACAAGGAAACAAGAATTTAAAGTTATAACCCATAACATAGAACTTGTATCAATTCTAGATAATTAGTCTATATTACAACATAGAATGGAAAACAACAAGAAACAAAATTTAATTTACATGCTAAAAAATTATCCAAAAATAAGATTTGGAAGTTTGTACTAAAGGTTGTGATTGATTATTTAGGCTTCCAAAGATACTAGCTTGTTTGTTGGATAGTGTCATCCCAATATTTTAGAGCATTAACTATAAAGGAAGTGACATTCCCACGGCCCATTAAACCCAATTTCAAGGGTAATATCAAAGTAGATTATTGGTGTTAATCACTAATTGATGCATCTAAAAATCAAATAGATGGATAGATTACCAAGATTCAATACAAAGGGAAAACCTAGACATTTACAAAATAACACGAGGTACATGAAAACTAAAGACTGTGTTTAGATTTGTACTATGGATATGAGTATTGAGGCAATCCCCTCATACCACTATATATGTAAATAATATACAAGGACCATAAAAATAATATGGTGTATCCCTTCATGATAGTATCTAAGTATTTTAAAGATTATTGATACATAGTTTCTAGGTAGTGCCAAGAAAAATGAAAAATAAAGGCAAAAATCAATTTTGTTGAAAACCAAGTTATAATTTTTGAAAGAAAATAAAATTTATCCAAATATAAATGAATGTGATTTTAATTACTATATAATAGAGGTTAATTTACTTTTCCTATGATATAAAATTAAAACATACATAACAAGATCGAGAAGGTTGATCTAGTTGGGTAAATATGACACATATCATACTAGGTATAAAAAGAAATTTGAAAAGTACATATCAGCCTTGGAAAAGTTCATGGGAGGATCCAAAAACAACACCTCAAACTAGGCTAGTACTCATCTGTGTACTTGGAATGTGGCTTTAAGGTAAAATTTCACATCTAACACCTAACTGATATTCATAATGGATTTAGTTGAGAGCTCTATAATATCCTTAGATCAAGACTTATTAGCCTTTTCCACCTTTTTATTCATTACCTCATCAAAATGACCTAAGTGTACCTAAAATTATCATATGTCTATTAAGGTGCCATATGGATGGAATAACGCCATGATGTTGGCTTCCTCGAATTAATTCAACATCTATTCTTTTCCTTATTCTAAAGGTTACATGACTCTTTGTGCCACACCACTATTAAATTGAGACTCTCATGGATATGACATAGGTCTGATAAAGGTTCAATTCTATGAGAGGAATAATTTTGATCTTTAGGAACATGCATTTAAAGATAACCTAAATGATCCTTTTGCATTTTTTTCCATGCAATCATTCCTCTCTAAGTATGCCTACACTTGGTAGAGGTGCTCCTTGCTCATAGTTAGTGTTTTCACCACTTCTCTAAGAGCTATAAAGATCTTCATGAGGGAATTTTTATCCTATCCATTCAATTATGTAGGAAATGTGTTCTTCACATGATCTTAAATCACTCAAACCTAATCCTTCATGTTCTCTATATTTATCTTAGACATGTTATGAGTGGCTCAAAACATGAATATTGGATCCTCAACCACCTTCTCTTATCCATCAGATGTCATCAATTTAGTGATGGATAAGATGTCATGTTTGGTCTACCACACCATTGGGTCACCCTCTTGAGTGAATCTCTATGTGAGGGCCATAGTCATATTCCTAGACTTCCTATCAAACTCCCACTAGACCTCTATACCACTTTACAAGATCATCTCATGTCCATGTGATCTTATGGTAAATCGTAAGGTATAAGAGGATGAAGCTGGGTTGTAGAGATAGATGTGGAAAGATAAGTCATGGGAGGAAGAGGAATATATGAAGTAGAGGGAAGGAAGGAATATATAAATAGAGGAGGGGGAAGAGGTAGGTTGGTGAAAGGGGGAAGGAAAAATGAAGAAGCCCACAAGAACATTTAGGCATGCTATTAGATTTGGGGTAGATTGACCTATGGGTCCATGGATATAGGGAAAGGAGTATTCAAAATCAAACAAGAAATTAGGTAGTTAAATACAAATCCTTGGGAACCTAAGACAATAAAAAAGGAAGACCTAGGATAGACAAGGGTAGAAATAGGGTCTAGGTAGAATGTCGATAGAGAGTTACCTTTTACTTCTTCCTGGACCTTTTACCTAGATCAGATTACACCATAGTAGTATAGGGGGTTGTAATTAAAATGGTTTAAAGTGAAGATTGGAGAGTCTATAGAGACTACAAGTGCCATTAAGGTGGATGGAGATGATTGAAATGCACACTAGTATTCTCATTATTGGGGTTGTCATCAAGATTGTTAAAGTGAGATAACATAGAGGTGGTTGAACCTATAAAAGGACCAAAGGGGTGTTGATGACTAGGATATAAAATCTCCTAAAGATTAACTATGATCCATAAAGATCCCTCTAGATGGAATGGGTTGAGCGGAGGGAAATTAGGATGAGAGAATGTTATAGATGGTTAAATCCATAAGTACTTAAGTGAGTTATGAGGGGCGAGGTGAAATAGGAAAAAGGGGAGGCACCACCTAAGTAATCATAGTAGGGATATGGAAAATAAAGGGTACCCCATTGGGATATTTGACTGCCTTACTTAGCCCATTCCAAAGCCTAAAACAATTTCAAAAATTTACATTACATTGGTAGATTGGGTCAACCCTATATTAAACTTTTTAAAATCACATTATAGGTCTAGTTCATCTTTGGATGACCTAGACTAGGACCTAACTTATTTATATCAATTAATGATATAGAGTCAATTGGGCTAACCATGTTGGCTAAAATTTTGGAAAGGTTTAGGGTTAGATTCAACTATATATAAAAATTCATTTACATAATTTATGAGTAATAAAAGAATAATAATATTATACTTCACATTTGCTTATCCACCATTCTACTTGAGGAACATAACTTAGGGTTTCAATAATTTTTTTGGAGATATGAATATTGTCGTATGAATAAATATTTTAGATGTATAGAAAAGTTGTGTATCCAAGATATGACTTATCTTTATTATCCTTACATACAAAAATAACCTCTTAAAAATCACCTTGGAAAAAATAGAGATTGTGGCTTGATGGGTTAATCTTTAAAGGTAGGTATTCTTAACTTTGTTCCTCCTTTGTAAGAGTACATAGATTAACATTTGTACTTCCCTTCCATGCATTGGTATTTATTATACATTGACTTGAGTATAGATATTATATATATGTTTAATTTTCATGTTTATTAACCCCACTTTTTGCCACAAAATTTGGAGATAACTAAATTATATTTTACTTTGCTTTGCATATACTTAGTGAATATGAAAACATAGGACCTAGCTAGGGTTCTTGCATAGTGTTGTTTGACTAGAGGCTTTGGAACTCTCTAGTGATGTTAATGTGGTAAGAGATTCCTTAGTTAGGTATAAAGGATCCATATTTGTCATGACCTTGAATATATAATGTATAAATAATCAAAAGTGTAAGTAGTATTTATCTTCTTCGAACTAGGATTGATTAATAGGTCAGTTACATTTTCCTTTATATACATTCTAGTGAAATTGATGTGAATAAAAAATTTAAAGGTATTATTTCACACTTTGATTTTATCATCATATTATAAATATTTTTGAATTACTATATTAAACCTATTGATATAGTTCTAATAGTTTGTGTACATCCTTAACACACAGTCACCCAAAAATGACTATGTTTTATTTGTATTTGTCTTCTCTAAATATAGGTGACTAGATGAATCAGCTCAACATAGTCTTCTTCTTGAGTTATATAACTACATATATAGTCTAACAAATTGATTATATTCATATTACTCCATCTTTAGCATACAAGTCTGCAAACATAGTCAAGCTAGTCAACTCTATTTGCAACTTATTTTCAACACAAGTTTTGTAAACTCTATCGATCCAGTAAAATATATTAGTATAATTTTTTAACCAAAATTTGATCATAACAACATAAATTTTTTAAATATAAACATATTAAATCCCACCAAGGTTCATTTTTACCTTCTTTGTAATTTTAGTTTTTCATTCACAATATTTTTTTAAACAAGTCTGTAGTCTTTAAAATTGTATCCCTATTGATAACTGGGTTGACTATCTCAACACAATTTTGTCTCCTTATTCTTTCAAAAATATAGTCAACCTTTTCAACTATGTTATTATATATCTTGTTTCCATATAATAGTAAGCTAGTCAACTATATTATGTATTAGTTGCCTACAGTTTCACCTTAACTAATTTTTTACTCTTCAGAGTCAAGGAATTAACCTAATTTTTATAATATTTAATTCATTTTAATTTTAGTTTCTTACATTATTAGAGTAAAAAACATAGATTAACTAGGTGTTTTTTTAATTTATTGATTTAGTCACACTATTTTTTCTCTTTTGCACATACTTCCAAATCATTTTACACTAAAACCATTTAAACATTTATCTTCTCAAGGCCAACTTAATTAGATTTCATCACCAAGGGGGTGAATTGACTTGGTTTTCTAGCCAAGTATAAACATGTAGTTTATGATATATATTGGCAAAGCACCCAACACCCTTATCATTACAAGATTATGAAGTGAGGGGGTAGGCCCCAATACCAAACTAGTAACATCTCCAATACTAGTCACTTTAAACCTAAACTTCCTATAACTATCCTTAGATTGATTTTTATTTCCCTCTTATAACCAAATTCCCATCAAATAAAATTTAAAATTATTTATAATTTACTAACACTTAGGAATGATCAATTAGTTATCATTTAATTTCTAGTTATTTCTTGCTCTTTGATCATTGTATTTTATATTAAAAAACTTGCATTACCCAATGTTCATATAAGGTTTTTGCTATGTGTTTCAATTATATCCATAACATTGATCCAATTACTTGTGTTATTAATTTCATTTGATTATATATTATCTTTCAGAATATTTATCTATTTTTAGAATACTTTTTTCCCTATTAATAAAGTTTATTATAGGTTGTTTAGACTATCTATGTATAGTACACAATCATCCTATCTAACTATATTTTTAACTTAATGCTAATTCCATTATCTAAGCAGTACACAATTGACATATTAAACTATGTATTCTTATTTCATGTCCAGTTTCCTATTCAATAGTATATAGTCAACCTATATGATTATGTCATCTTTTTCTATGTTTTGTTCTATATTTTATAGAACATTGTCTACCTATTCAATTTTATATCCTATTTCCTAATTTTTATTTCCATCAACCCTTTATCCTCTCTTTCTCATCATGAATTTTTTATTTTAGGATAATACAAAGCTAAATCTAACAAATATGATGAGTCTTACCCATCCTAATAGGTTTCCAAAGAAATAGCTTGTGGCTTCGATTTTAAATGAAAAAAATGTTCACATTACCACTTGCACTACCAATTATGGGAATCCTCCTCATTTGTAATTGATTTATAATCCTTTTATCTCCTTATAAGATGAGTGAAAATTTGATTACACACCTAAAATTCTCTTATTCATTAACAAATTTCCTCAATATAGAGGAAATTATCCTTTAACCATTTATAATATTATGACAGGCTCTCAAATAGAATAACCTCTTTCACCTTACCTTACCTTCTCTCATGGATTTGGGGGAGACATTTTCTTTGCTTCTCAACCTTTTACTTCTATTTTGTCTCCTTACCACACCATGACATATTCCTCTATAACCTCTTCAACCTCCATGCCAAGTATCTCCACTAACATGGTAGGTTCAACCTCTAGTGGGCCTTTTCCTAAGACCCTCTTCCTTAATCATGCCACTAGTGTATATTTTTACACTAATTCTAATCATGCTACTAATTCTTCCTTTTACACCAATGCTTATCATGCCCCTAGTATAGTGCATGCTACTACTCATAGTACAACTCAATCCACTTATACCAATACCAATGATGTGCATGTTGTGCACACTAGTCAAAATACTAACCAAAATCATCAAATTTTAGTACAAATATTCAACAAAATGAATATTTTATGCTAGTAAAATGGTGTAGATGTAAAACCATCTCATCAACCTTTAAAATCAACCCCAATAGGTTTCATGGGGAGCATAAAATACAAATTCCCCCACCCCCATTAGGGATTACCATGGTAACCTTACTCCTGAACCACCCCTAATTAATAAAACAATCAACCATCTCTAAAATGAACCTATTTTACCTCATATTTATAATATTGACATAGGAGGTATCACTCCTACCATCACCTATAACAGGTCTAATTATACCAAACTACATTTAAAAACATTTTTTAATCTTTACAAAGATTGGGTCAAACTTAATACTTTTTTTGCTACCAAGATATTATATAAAATAGTCTCAGGAGATGTTTTAGATTGGTAAAATCAACTAAAAACCAATTCTATCATTGGCTTAGAAGATTCAGTTAGCTACCTAGTAAAAGAGTTTCAAACTAGTGATCTCCCTAATAATAACTTAACTCACTTCATAAATTGTAAATAACCTGGGTCTAAAATGTCACAAGTTTTCATCAAACATTGGAAGAACTTATTTAAAAAATTTGAGTATAATATGGAGGATGATAACCTCTTCTACCCATTCACTAATGCTCTTTATCCCAAGTTATAACATTAGGTTATGACTCTCTCCCCAAGAACTTTGGAAGAAGCCCTCAACCAAGCTAAGTGATAAGAGTTTATCATTCACCAATTTGAACCATCTCAACCTACTACAGGGACTCACATGCTCATTAAAAATAAAAAACCATAAGGATACCAATGATGGTGTCATTGATACTTATGATACTATTCAAAGCATTCAATCGATTACTCCCAACTACATTATGGATAATATTCCCACTCTAAATAACACTCTTAAGCCTACATTTTCTCAAAAAAAAAAAACTAATGTCCACAAACCATTATCCTTATCCAAGCTTCAAAATCATCTCCCAAGGCCTCTACCATGAGATCTTGATCCCACTCATCCAATGAAAACATGGTATAATCCAAATAATTTGTTTTGGTTTCATGCAAGTTAGAGCCACTCTCATGAGACTTATATACAATTGCATAATATCACTATGTATTTTATTATTAGCCAAAAATTTAATCATGAGTAACTCATTTTCAAGTGCCAACAAACATATGACATAGTTTTTAAATCCTATGAAATGTAAAAAATATCAAGCTTTAAATCAAGCTAATGCTCATCTTGCTATATACAAAGATTCTTTTCCTAATCATCAAGATACCAATGAAAACATTACTCATTCTACCAATAATTTTGATAGTCTTATATACCTCACTACTAATGAATAAAATATGGTAAATATGACTAACATGAGAAGGTTAGTGACTTTTATTGATTCTAATCCAACACACATGCACCAAAACTCTAAAACATTATACATCATTCAAGATTCTTCCCACTCTCATCTCATGTAATTAGGTAAAGATCCATTACAACCTTCCAAGAACCACATTCAATAACCCAATTAGATCATACCTATCACACTATCTCTACTCTTCCCCCAACATCTACACATATAAACACCTTTCCCCAACCTTCTAATGGTATTTATTCAACCCAATCACAATAAATACCTCAATCAACCATCCCATCACCTAAATATAGTCAACCTCTTTGTCCTCAAACTAAACCAAATACATATTACCAACATAAGTTTAATTTCACTTCCAATCCTCCTTCATAGGACCTCTTACAACATTACATACTTGTATCTAGCAATCCCCCCATGGTTGTGATGAATGGGACCCCATTTTATAACTTTATCATCTCCCATCTCAAATACCTTTCCTATAATTAATGCAAATTTCCTCCATCATAAAAACCATCTAATGCAATTTTTTTTTGAAATGAACATCCCTTATCCTCATCTAGCAAGACACAAAGCTACCTTATATAGGTACAAAGATAGTATCCTTCAACAATGGAATATATGTCAATCCATGTTGATTAAATAATGGACACTTATCTTTCCATTAAGTTTCCCATCACTTTGATGATTCCAAATGAGATTCTACTTTATGTGGATGATCATCCCCTATTTATTAGTGTGTAAATTAGTGAGATCCAAGTCAAGCATTCCTTGAATTATGAGGATTTAGGTACATAGATTACCTCCCTCAATTTCATTAAATATCTTGTATATTATTAATTCAATCTCAAGTCCATATGTAGCACATGTCAAAGCTATGATATAAATAAAATTCTTCCTTTAGGTTGTGTGTGGCTTCCTATTACCATCCTTCCTATTATCTTCTAGGTGAAATTTATGATCTTTAAATTTCCCCTTTCTTATATCATCTTGATTAGTAGACCTTAGACTCATCATGTGAGCGTTTTTACCTCAGCTGCATGCCAATGTGTCAAATTACACCATAATGGTTCTATTTACAAGGTTCAAGGAGACACAAACCCTTGGAATTTTGAACAATTCTAAGAATGTGGTGTGTTTAAAATTCTTACCCTTGAACCCTTGCCAAATATCTAATTTACATAATCTCAACATTTCATTATCTTTTCAATTCTACTCGAGGTTATAATGTCACCCCAAACTCATTAGAAACATACCACCTAACCTCCTTGATTTTTATGATGATGAGTTATATGAGATAAGTCTCGAGATCAATTTTTTTTATATATACCCTCATATCCTCACCCAACTTCCACCATCCTTATAGCCTCATTCCCATAAAATGCATATCAATGATATACATGTGGTCTTAAATAATAATATATATTCTATTCATCATGAAAATTTTAACAATAGGATCATACCTACCTGTACCATTGATATGCATACACCTGATTATGATGATAATTATACATTAGATGATCTATTTCTAGTAGGACTTGTCCAGGCTAAAGATGTTAAGATTATTTGATCTTGTACTTATTTATTTAAATTTTTTAATTCATTTTATTGTATTCCTCATTTCATAGTGCTTAATTCTAATACTTTCCTATTTTTGATAGGTTATAGATGGAGCAATCACATGGTATACCTTTACTTGTATTAAATCCCCTTATAAGAAATCATGCCATGACTGGTCCTTACCATTTTGATAGATACCGAGATCATTCTAGTTTTATTCCCCCAAATACATTAGCTATTTATTTTAAGCCTTATGTGCAACCCACTTCGCCTTAAGCTGAACCTATCCTGACTCCTACTCCTATTCTACCTTCATCTGAGCCTCATATTATTTCTAATCTAGCTTTACCTTTAGATGAATATAGCCTAGTTTCTATTTTTCCACTACCTTGGTTATGGCCTTATTCCTTTTTTATAGCTTGATCGTATGCCTACATAATGACCTGATCAACCTTATTGTAATATCCATAAAGGTATCATTCATTAAAATAGAGACTTATAGCTACATCATCCTTTCCCAACTTCTCCTTATACTTCTTTTTTTATTAGACCTCCAAAGTCTACTAACAAGCATATATGTTACTTCCATAAAACAAATAATCATTATTCCATCCATTTTCAAAAGATTTAGTAATATATTAAAACATTACATCCTACCCTTTTTCAACCCAAATACAAGGTTATACACCTCCCAAGTTGTTACCTATATATATCTCTAAATATGGGGAGGTATATTACCTTTGACACTAATGTGGTACCCATCATACTAATTGTTGTTCAATTCTATTAAAACACCTTCATGATTACCTTCTAATAATTGCCACATATATTATTTCTCTTTGTATAATTCACCCATGTTATAAGGCTCCTCATTATTCACCTATGGCACCTCCTTCCCCACATGTGGTTTCTTCCCCACCCATGGGCTATTACCCACCCATGGTTTCTTCCCTACTTATGGTTCCTTTACCACCTATGGCTCCTTATCCATTGGTGATGCCTCCTTTTTTCCCATAGATACCATTCCTATTGTATCACCTTTTCATATCCTTCAATATTCTATGTATAAGATCCCTCATTAGCATGATCCTTTAGCTACACCTACATTTTATTATCAAGGACATTTAGTGAGAGGTCTTTGCACATATTTCCACAAGGAATGATGATATTCTAGCCACCATTAGGATCCAACTTCATATAGATATTTCAAATGTCATGGATAATATTTTTATACAAATCTATTAGTTTTTTTAACATGACATGCTGTTCTTTTACTTTGTTTTTCAATATGATTTTGGGTTGGACATGTGATCCATTTTTATAAATCTTATATCATTTTAATATGTGTCAAATTTTGTATATCTTATATCATTTTCATATGATTAAAATAAATTTCCCTTTTACATTTTTTTGAAGGATATATGTGATTTTTATTTGTTTTAATTTGATGCAAATATTCACACGGTTTTAAAACATTTATCATTTTATACAATCTTTTGGTTTATTATATTTAATTATCTCTTGTTTCTACACATTTCCTATTACATTTTTGAAGGATATAGTGTGATTTTATTTATTTTAATTTGATGCAAATCTTCACATGGTTTTAAAACATAATTTTTTTAATACAATATTTTGGTTTATTATATTTAATTATATCTTGTTTTTACAAATTTCCCATCATGATATAGTGTGTATTACGTTTGTTTTGATTACATATAATTTTGCAAATCATTTTGTCTTTTTATTTTTAACCATGCACGTGTATCATATAATTCTAGAAAAGAAAACATACATCACATATTCCCATAGAATATACAATAAAACCTAAATACATGTGTTATAGAGGAAATATATCCATGTAGCCACATCTAAATCCAAGTACAACTCATTAGATCAATACAAATTGTCAAAATTTATATATATATATATATATATATATATATATATATATATCATGCATTTTATATAATGTAAGTACAAAATATAATAAATCCAGATCTAAGGCTATGTTCCATCATGTATATCATGTGGCCTCATCATATTGCCCATCGATACCTAGGACTATCCCTTTTGAGTAGTACACTATAAAGAGGTAGTCCAAGATATCAATCTAGAAACCCATCCCTATAGGTTGGCCACCTATTATTATACCTATCCTATCTATATGGTACCCACCATGTGCACAATTATCTCCTATGTTATGGCCTTCTACGCATGTGCCTCTCTAACTCCCACCCCTACTAGTGGTTGAAACCCATCAATGCATGACTATAAATACCTCATGGCATCTTCTACTAATATAAAATAGCCTTATTTGGTTAGGGTAGATGGAACCTTAGGATTATCTAGAGTGGTAGGGTCTATGGTGCCAACACCCATCCAAAATGTCATGGTACATAACCATAATGAGGGCTCCCCATCTAAATTACTCTATCATAAGATTTTAAAAAAAAAATAAGATAGACATCATATAATTTATCTATTATAATCATAATTTAACTAATGTTTTATATCAAAAACTTAAATCAAATTTAAAACATTTCTCACCAATGTTAGTGTCACCAATCACAATCTCTATGTATGCTCAACTATGAGCACCTCCTTTGTTAGTTACCTTTGTACCAACAAAAATTTAGGAATCACCACCTAATAATATCTTATTCTAATCCTCAGGGGTGTCTCTATGGATCAACTATATCCTAGAGTTGTTAATTGATCGCTCTGTATAGTAGCTAAGACCTATGTCTAATTGCATTAGTGATTCCTTTATCTATGATGAGCACATAGTGGTTGATATTACCTCTATTATGGTGTTTGTTGTACTCCTACATCCAAATCCATAAAATCTCCTCTTGTTGGTTCAGCTACCTTTACCTATCATGCTTAGCTAGCCCATAATCTAACATGATGAGGCTTGATCATTGGTATCTCTATAAGTACCCCTCCACCCTATCTCCCTCTCAGTGCTCTAGCATTTCATGTCCAATAAGAAATAACTACTAGAGGAACTATCATATGGGGAATTCCCAACTATCAAATTATGTGATCTACTAGATGAGGATCCACCTATGAAGTGTAGTGGTTTATGATATACACACATGTCAAACCTTTCGTAGTAGTATAATTCAACAAGGCCATATGGAAGTTATGTGATTGTAGGGATACCACATGATATATCATCATATGATAGTTTGTAAGGATACAAAATGGGTCATGACTTCTACTAAATGGTCCTATATCTATCATAAAACTTGAGGTAACCTATGATTGACTGCATGGGGAAACTTAACTAGATGATACATCGGGAATCTATCATATATCTATGTACTATGTAAAATAATTGGTCCCATTATTTTCAACACTATGGATAACATACCATACATATCATGCATGATCTAGACCCATATGAAAAACCCAAAATCATAAAGTGATCCTTGATCTAATATGAATTGGTACAAGGCTATCACATATAATGGTACCTTACCGTCTGACTTATGACACCACTTTTTTTTTACAAGTCCTATAACTACCTTCCATATGTCCAAATTGGAAATAATATAAACATATAACAATCTCACCCTTATCTTGGGGTGGATCCTATCTGAGCTTGTATCGCACTAGGATAACACTTGTCTCTCATCCTCAGACTCTGGTGTATTAGTAATCACCAATATCCCATCTATCAAAATTCCAAGCAATGTGTGGATGTCCTCTAAAGTAATACCCACCTCAATGGTGTCCCCATCTACCTCCCATAAAAAATATTTATTTAATAATTCCCGTGCTCATAGGAACATGACAACAAGATCAATAATTAGAGAAATCCATCTCATCTCCATGATGCCATCAAAGCTCAAGGTGACCATTCAAGATTTATCCACATTAGTCAAATGATCCAATAGGTATGGTATCCATGATGCATCTAACAGGTACCAATATCTCTAGTGTCTCTAAAAAGTATCAAACAATAGAGGATGTATTAGATTTTCATGTCATAATAATTAAAATACATTCTCAAAAATTTACAAATTTACTACTTCATTAGTTAGTTTCATTTAGTTTCTTATGTTTTATTTTTTCATATGTAATCAACCCATTTGACAATAAAATGGCCATATTATAGTGATATTAAACACCATCAACCCATGTAATACTAAATTAGCCTTTATATTCTAGACCATATCAGCCCATTTGATATTAAATCACCCCTTTCCCAACTCTAGCATACTACATCATCCATATGGTAGACATTCAACCCCCTTTAGTAAACTAAATTGGCCACATATTAACAAATATATCATCCAATAGGTAATATGTCATCCATATTCCCTATCTAGACTACATTGACCTATTACTATGTAGTCGACCATCTTCAATAATATTATGTTAGTCCACTGCTACATAGTTAGGCCCCTGCTTTCTTTTCGCCTTACAAACTAAGTCGACCAGGTTGACTCTATTCTTTATCTACAAAAAATTCTTAACTAATTATAATAAATGACTTAGGAATTTATTGGTCTGATATATTCCTACCCTATACCCCATTATGCCCTTAGTATACGTAAAAATTTCCTAGGGTCAGTTTCAGTGTCTAGATTTTTCATACTAGTCAATTTTCTATATTTAGCTTAATTTCAAATAAAACTATTAAAAAATTGAAATTCATGTTTTATTACCTATAATTCACTCACTGTGTTCTCTAAGAATCCTACTTATCCAAGTTGTCATCTCCTCACTATGGTTAATTTTTAATCTCAAACTGGGTGTCTTAGAGCTCTACTTTTTGAAAATAGTAAAAATAACAAATGAATTATTTTTCACCCTATTTATATTTACTATTCAAAATTATTTACCTCTCAAATATTTACAAGAAATTTATCATAGGTTAAATTATCACAAATAGTTGATTCAATAAAAATATCTTGAATTGGTTGGTTCTCTTGGCCTTAGTTTCTAATGAGTTGTAAAATACCAGTTCTAAACATAGCTTGGTCTTTAAAATATTAGGTCGATTGAGGTTTGGTTGGGATTGGTATTGGAGGAAGAATGGCCTATGGTTAGATAATGGTAGGGCATTGGGGATCATGATTGATTGCATGATCCAAAGGATGAAGTCCTGAAATGGTAATGATAGGGTGTTGTGGGGCTTGATTACTCAAGCCAAAGGACTAGGTCCTGGAATGATGAAGGGGCATTATGGATCTTGATTTCTTACACAAACCAAAGGATGAGGTATTGATATAGAAATGGTTGGGTGTTATAGATCTTGTTTTCTTGTACAAACTAAAGGATGAGGTCTTGGTATGGGAAAGCAATGACATTATGGTCCTAAAATAGAAATGGTATGATGTGGTAGAGCATGATCTATGTATCAGCCCCATAATGATCTATGTATCAACACAAATTTGGGTAATTTATTAACTAAAGTTATGCAACCCAAAATATAAATATCTATGTATTAGCCCCATGAATTAAGGCCTAAACAAAAATAAATCAATGTTTGAATCCAAACTTCACAAGGATAATTGAAAACTCAACGATGAAAACTAGGTTTTGACCAAATAAGCTAGACAAGATTGGACAACATGATGATACAATATAAAATTCTAAATGGTATACATGACATGGTTTGAAACAATGATTTTTGGTACAAGGTAAACTAGTCTTGAAACAAATTGAGCAGCCTAATGGTGCAAACATACTCGAATGATGTGGTCAATAATATGTTTCAAAGACATAAAGGTAAAGTGGTTTGACATGATTTGGGTATCATAATGCTACCCTTTGCAACTAAAATAACACACACACAAACAATTTTATAAAAAATTCAAGGCACAAGTGTGGTGTAAAATGGCCAGCATAATGCCTCTTTAGACAAAAGAGTGATGTATCAAAAATTGGTTTCAAAATGGCTTTATGAAGAAATAAATAAGTTTTAGTCTCAAAATATACCAAATGAGAATTATCCAAAAATATACTAAGTATAATTTTCCAAATCCTAGCAAGGGTATGGAAAAATGGGGTTGACTAAAACTAGCAAGGTTTCAATCATTCTAGGGGAATCAATTACATAATGACTTTCATGCCAAACGATGCAAAATAAAATCACAAAAACTGGGTGATCGTGGCATTGTCTAGTTATAAAAAGGTCTAGCCCTTTTTACAACCACTACATCCTACTATTCACTCAATGTAGTGTGATGTTCAAATACATATAAATCCCATGTACAAATCCAAAGGAGCCAAATGAAGTCAATGTCAGGAGATGAAACCCCAAGTCAAAGCTTCCATAAAGAACTTGAGGGAGGTGATGAAGTCCCCCTCACAAGCCAAGATGCATAAAAAATAAAGAAAAAATGAAAGTAGAAAGACTTTAGGGTCATTTTCAAGGTCACCCAAATTTTGACAAGTTTTTGGGGAGTGCTTTAAATGGATTTATTTATAATCCTTGGACTAGGCTATTTGAAATAGGAATGGTGATTTTGACTCCAAGGGTTCCCTATAGGGGACAAATGGAAGAGCATGCATGAAACATTCTTCTTTTTTCCAAACAAAAATTTGATTAAATAACTATTGTAAACAATAATTGACAAGTGTGTTTAATTTTAAAACCAAAATGAAAGATTTGGTGGTGTTCATTTGACCTCTTGGTCTTAGTTGCAAACTTTGAAAACATTCACCAAAACATCTAAGTCCTTTTCTAAACACAAAAAAAAGTTTCTTAATTGATTTTTAAGCATGCAAAGGTGATTTAAACATGTTTTGAAAAAATATCAAGCTTGGTCCTTAAGAAAAAAATTTAGCATGTCTTTTAGATTTGAAGCTCTTTTTGGTTTGAAACAATAAACTTTGGAAAAATATCTCTCGAGTCTATGTTTTTGAAAAAACATAGTGACCGATGTCACTTATATACAATTGATGATGATTAATTTGGATAACCAAAATCTAACTGATGTCAGTTTTGCTAATTGATGTTAGTTAAGCCATGTAACTGATGTCAGTCTAACTTGCCAATGTCAGCTACTGTGTAAAATTGTGACAATAAAAAATGGAAAAATAAAGTTAAAAAATAAATTCATAAGAGTTTTAAAGGTCTAAATAAATATTTTAGAGTTTCAAAATGATCTTCTTTAGGTGTTAGATGCATCTAATCCCACCAGGTGTGCCATTATGTGATCTACGAATTTGACTCAAGAGAGGATGGTGAGTATGGTGTTAGTTCTAAAATGAAAACAAATGAAAGAAAAACACTAATAACATAACATCTCTAGGCATAGACACTAGGGAGATCTTGGTAACAAAAACAAATGACAAATGAAACTAAAAAGTAAGGAATAAAACATAATAATTCCTTCGCCTTCCTTGGATGCTCCAAATGCCTTTGTAGTAGTGGCTTACTTTGATTATGCTCATGAACTCTTTGGAAATGGAAGATTATCTACCTCCATCTCTCCTTTGCACCTTTGGCTTGTGACTTGGCTTGGCTTGGCTTGAAACCAATTTGGCATTATAACTTTGCATTATCAAGTCCTTTGAATATATTTGAACATAATAACTTTGCACCAAAATAGCTTAGAAATGATGTTCATGGCCTCTTTATTTATAGATTTTTGAAAATGTATAGAATCAACTTGAGCCATCCATCCTGAGATTGAGATGTGTGGTTAAGTATTAATTCAATTTTTGGAATGAAGTTTATAATTACCCTCATCATGAAATTGGAAAAAAGGGATAATTAAGATGCATGGAGGGCATTGATGAGGCATGGGAGGCATGAATCCTAATATTTATGGCATTTATGGCCTATGGATGTCTTCCCAAGAAATGAGGTCACTTGATGATGTAGATATTCAATATTCATTTCCAAAAATATTTTATAACAAGTTTCCATGGAATTATTGATTAGGCCTTTATTTGGGTTAATTTGCTCTTAAGCATGATTAAGCACTTTGTGCACAAATTACTCAAATTAATCAGAATGCCTTGTTATTAGTCCGAAATTTAACTGGATTGGAATTGGAAGTCCATGTTATATGTGTTGGAACCATTATCCCATTTAGGATGCTACTAATAACAAATAACTAAGGCACACATCTTGTGCAAGAGATTTGATACAAAAGAGCAATCCAGAGCACGTAGGTACAAAATTGACATTTTGACTTAGAATGATTTGATTAAAGTTAGTTGGCCCATAAATTGTATTGCCCCATTTAGGGATACCCTAGACAATATTAACACTTAAATACGTCAGTTTCGCATTATTTGATGTGTTTTAGTGTTTTACGCCAAATTATGCATTTTGAGTGGAAATTGCCCAAAATCCTGATTGGAAGTTATCGATGGCTAGTTTTAGGTGTCTACAATTTGCCCCTATTTGGGAAGATGTTGCAAACCATAGGCAAAGCAATGTCTTCTCAAAGAATGAGAAATGGCCTGTATGCCAAAGATAAGATGATGGTTGAATAACAAAGCTCCAAATGGTTTTTGGAAGCCTATGATGATGCCTCCTTGAGGGAGTGGCCATTAATTTTTTTTATGGATGGTCCCTAGAAAAAAAAGAATAAATATAGAATTAACCCATGTTTGAGATTAATCCAAATGAGAAAATGCTTGTATGCGTTGATGTAAAAAAGAGGATAATTTTCTCGAAGGTGGTTATAATTAGGAATAAAAGTCAAAATAATTATTTTCCCATAGGTAGTTATAATCATTAAGAGGACCTAGATTGGCTAAAGATGATTGTGCCCCAGTTAGGGTTGATTATCAAGCATAAATCAAGGATATAACCTAGAATATAGATTAAAGATGAGTGGATGCAAAGTGATGAGAGAGATGGATAGAGGAATAAGATTAATCAATGTGAATGATTCAATTACACCTAATAATGAAGAGATGCTCATCCTAATTAATAATGATACAACTAGAATGGTCAATGGATTGATGCTCATCAATATGGGTGAATTTTTTTGCAAAGGTGCTAAGGAGAAACTTCTAAAACTCCATTCATTGTAGACCTTCTTGAAGCTAATTTTTGCTATAGCATGTGATGGTAGGCTTCATGATAGAACACCATAAAGACTTGGCCAAAATATACGTAAGGACTAACTCCTAATCTAATAAACACTCGAAAAACAATTCACCAATGATAAAAACCATGATGACAATGTTAATGGATGAAATATGGATAGACTAAAGAATAATGTGCTTGACTAATCACCCAATGAACACATATAGATTGATTTGAGGCAATAGTGATTAAATCAAACAAATAGGCAAGTGAATAAATAAATAAAAAATAGAAAAATAAACAAATAAGCAACTTGAAATAAACAAATAAATAGAATACCTAAAAATAAAAGCAAAAGAAAACATCTTAACAATGACAATGCCCCCAGTAAAGTGGATCAAGGATAACTGACTAAGCTTAGACAAGACAAATATTTTTGGATTTTGAAATATTATGAATGTTTTTGTAATTTTGAGGTATCTTAACTAGTTAGATAATGACAAGATACATGCTTGCAAAACAGTTGGAGAATTTGGCTTAGGTTTCTCACAAAATGGAAAGAGTGCATAGAAAGGAGGACTGAGGTGACCTAAATATAGATTAATCATGACACAAATAGTCTTAAAATGACCTCAAGTCATATTAATTCTATCCACATAAAAGGTGAAGAAAAACTAATTAGGTCCAAACAAGTTCGTAAATCTAGCAAATGGCTAGTCAAATGAAGACAACAATGGAAAATTGATGCAATAGTGCATGATAAAGAAGTGTTGCCCCTATTTTTCCCATCGGTATTTATAACTAGGATACAACGTCATAGGTCAATGACACTAATTTTTCCATAGGTGGTTATAATTAGTAGTAAGACTGGTGAAACACTGATTTGCCCATATGTGGTTATAATTAGGCTCACATAAACAAACTTTATAGGATGAAAGATATCTTGCCAAATCAACTATCGCACTAATTTCATATACTATAATTTGAAAATTAATTTGATAAGAGTTAAAACCTAATTAAAATCCTCTCACAAAAAGTGTAGTAAGAACCAAAGTAACCAAGATCAAAAGAAGATTGGGTAGGATGACTAAAAATAGGCTTTGGTCTAGATAGGAATGGAATGATAGGATGTATAAAATGGTAAGATGATTTTCCCCCAAGTGATGGGGTGAATAGAAGGATACACTACAATGGAAAAAGGATATGTAACAATGGTAATGGCATGGCAATGTGAAATGGTATGGTACATGTTTTTAGCCTAGGTGTGGTAAATGGCATATGATTCTATTTTTCTTATTGAGATGGAGATGCACATATTAATAAAAAATGATACAAATAGAATACTAAATCTTGTTAATTTATATCCCACACCTCATCTAAATAACTACTCTATCTATAACTTGATATAGATTTGGTTGTCAAGAATGCTTTTGTGATCTTTGTTGGTAATTGATTTTGATTCCTTCAATGAAGGAAAGTGAAACTATGGATGGTAAATAAGGACAAATAATGTATGGTAGGTTTGATTATGAAATGGAATGGTAGATGATAATGGATTGTATAATGGTGGGGAAACAAATGAAGATCAGGATTTTCAGTCAAACATAATGTTACTAATGCCAAATTTGACATAATTTTGGTTATAGTGGGACATAAGACTTGTTCTCTTGATAGGACCATCATATTTTTTTGCTATTTGGGCTTGAGAGTAGATACCATCTGATTAGGAAATAGATAAGAATCTATTTTTATTTAATCTTTGATTTTATCTTCATCAAATAGTGAAGAACTTTTGTGCTTAGCTATTGGTGCCTCAATGAGGTTTGTACCAATGAAGTTATCTTGATTGTCCCGTAGCACCTTCAAGAATGTTTCACTAAGGGATGTTGACTTTTAACTTTTATTTTATTCTAGTACTTATAAAAAAAATTTGCTAAAAGACGTTGATTTATAACTTGGATTATCCCCTAGCACCTTTGAAAAGGTTTCACTAAGAGAGTGTTATTATATTACATGAATGTTGTTTTGGCTTCCTTTCTCTTCTTCAACTACTATGTCACCATGGATGGATTTTAACAAAATGTGATTCTATCAGGCCCAATCGACCCTTGTGGGAGATGGAATGTCAATAATATGGCTATTTTGGTTGATGGTAATGGCCTATGGAATGGTAATGAAATGAGGAGAGGCTTCACAATCCTCATAGAAGATACTAGGATAACTTATGTCAAAGATGAATTACTCATCCTAAAAAACCATAGAAGGATGATAAATATATGCAAATTGATCTACGAGGCATGTGTAACCAATGTTGTAACAACCATGAACATATTCTTTATCTGAATCTGAATTCTAACTTAAGGGACTCTAAATCTAATGTTGAGACTGATGTTGATTCTGATTCTGATGATAAATTTGATGTCAATTCAAGAATATAACTTGAATCTAATTTTTATTCTTCATTTTATTGGTAATCTATTATAATTATGTCTTGTTGAATGCTTGGTATTAGAAAAATAATAGCATGTGATGGCACAATGGGCTCCACAAAAACTAGTTTATCAAAGTGGGATTCCTCTAGGATGGGAAAAAGGTCAAGAGATAACTCCTTAGAGACTAGATTATCAATAAAAGGATCTTGAAAAAAAGGCACATGGTCAAGGTAATTATTTTCCCAAAGGTGGTTATAATCATTAAGAAGTGACTTAGCAAAGACTAGCTCATCAGAGTGAGACTCCTCAACAATTGGTATAGGATCAATAGGCAATTTATCATAGGTTGAATTATCACAAATGGTTGATTCAATAGAAACATCTTAGATTGGTTGGTTCTCTTGTCCCTGGTTTCCAATGAGTTGTAAAATACTATTTCTGAGCACATCTTGCTCTTCAAAAGATTGGATCGATTGAGGCTTAGTTGGGATTGGTATTAAAGGAAGAATAGCCTATGGCTAGATAATGGTATGGAATTGGAGATCATGATTGCTTGCATGAGCCAAAGTAAAAAGTAATAAGATGGTAATGATAGGGAGTTTTGGGGCTTCATTACTTGCACAAGACAAAGGACTAGGTCCTAGAATGATGAAGGGGCATTGTGGAGCTTGATTGATTACACAAACCAAAGGATGAGGTCCTGATATAGAAATGGTTGGGTGTTGTGGAGCTTAAATTCTCACAAAAAACAAAGGATGAGGTCTTGGTATGGGAATGGTGTGACATTATGGTCCTATAAGATAAATGGTATGATGTGGTGGATCCTGATTACTTGCATAAGCTAAAGTAACCAAGTCTTCCTCATAAACAATATCATCCTAGTTGTGAGTTGGCTCATAAATTGGTTCTTGACTATGTCCCACATACTAAATATTACAATGAGGGTATGGATATATATCCCAAACAATAGTATCTATAGTTGGATCTTCAAATTACTCCTCACAAGCCTCTTCATACCAATCTATGTCTTGAGTTAGATCATGAGCTAGTGCATGACTTTGTTCCTCGTATGGAGTATTGTAGGGAGAATAATAAAAATCCTTAGAAAATCCTTCTCTATAGGGGTTCTTAGTGGCAGTTTGTGTGGCTATTTTATAATAAATTGGACTATACATGACTCCATCATAAATGTATCTAGACATATCTATGTAAATGATGAAATATTTTGAAATAAAAAGGCTTAGAGTTTTACAAACTTTGAAAAAAAATCCAAAGGACAAATGGTTCAAACTCAGTATAACTTGGTCAAAAGGTGGAGCTGTATCTCCAATATGGTCTAAAAGTGGAGCTGTATCTCCAAAATGATATGTGCTAAGACTTGACATAAAATAGTCTAACATCAAATGTCTAATGTCAAATGTCATACACATAAAAGGTCAAGCATCTAAATAAAATTTAGCATGTCAAAAGTCTAGGTCAAAGTTTTCCATACAAGGTCTAAAATAGGAAATGGAAAAGTTGAGTTGCTATGTCTTTTGTCCAAATGTGGAGTCAAATGCTAAGCTCAAACAAATAGGCATGTACTAGGACTTTTGGCTAGCAACGTCAAAAGCTAGACTTGAAAAAAAGGTTGATATGATTTTTTTTAATCTAACAAGTTTGGAAATAACTTTGACATATACCCAACACATGAAATCAAACATAAACATGATTAGTTGGCATAAGGCAAAATAATTTTGGAAAAAGGTTGTGTTCTCCCAAATAAAGGTACAAACAATGATGAGGATAGGCATTAAACAAATAAACCATCAATAGTTTTCAAATTTGGGTAATTGATTAACTAAAGTTATGCAACCCAAAAGAGAAAGATATATGTATTATCCCCATGAATTGAGGCCTAAATAGAAATCAATCAATGTTTGAATCAAAACTTGACAAACTCGACAATGAAAACTATGTTTTGACCAAACAAGCTAGACAAGATTGGATAACATGATGTCACAATATAAAGGTCTAAATGGTGTACATGACATGGTTTGAAACAATGATTTTTGGTGCAAAATAAACTAGTCTTGAAACAAATTGAGCAGCCTAAGGGTGAAAACATGCTCAAATGATGTGGTCAATACTATGTTTCAAAAACTCAAAGGTAAAATGGTTTGACATGATTTGGTTAGCATAATACTACCCTCTAAAACATTACACACACATAAACAAGTTTATCAAAAATTTCAAGGCACAAGTGTGGTGTAAAATGGCCTGCATAACACCTCTTTAGACAAAAGAGTGATTTATAGACAGATCAATTTTGACATGGCTTTATGAACAAACAAACATGTTTTAGTCTCAAAACATACCAAATGAGAAAATGATCCAAAAATTTACTAAGTATAATCATCCAAATCCTAGCAAGGGTATGGAAAAATGGGGTTGACTAAAACTATCAAGGTTTCAATCATTCTAAGGGAATCAATTGCACAACGACTTTAACACTAAACAGTGCAAAATAAAAGCATGAAAATTGGGTGACCATGGCATTAGCTAGTTATAAAAAGGTCTAGTCCTTTTTATAACCACTACATCTTATTTATCACTTAGTGTAGTGCAATGTTCAAATGTAGATATATCCCATGTGCAACTCCAAAGGAGCCAAATGAATTCAGTGATGGGAGATGAAACCCCAAGTCAAAGCTTCCCTAAAAAACTTGTGGGAGGTGATGAAGTCCCCCTTGCAAGCCAAGATGCATAAAAATTAAATAAATCATGTAAGTATAAAGACTTTAGGGTCATTTTTAAGGTCACCCAAACTTTGATGAGTTTCTGGGGAGTGGTTTAGATGACTTTCTTTCTAAGCCTTGGACTAGGCTATTTGCAATAAGAACAATGCTTTTAATTCCAAGAGTTTCATATAGGGGAAAAATGGAAGAGCATACATGCAACATTCCTCTTTTTATCAAATAAAATTTTTATTAAAAAACTATTACAAATAAGAATTGACAAGTGTGTTCAATTTTAAACCCAAAATGAAAGATTTGGTGGTGTTCATTTGACCCCTTGGTCATAGTTGCAAACTTTGAAAACATTCACCAAAAAATCTAAGTCCTATGTTAAACACCAAAACAAGGTTACTAATTTATTTTTAAGCATGCAAAGGTTATTTTAACATGTTTTGAAAAAATATCAAGCTTGGTCCTGTAGAAAAAATGTTAGCATGTCTTTTATCTTTGAAGCTCTTTTTGGTTTGAAACAATGAACTTTGTAAAAATAGCTCTCAGGTCTATGTTTTTAGAAAAACACAGTGACCTAAATTAGTTATATACAATTGATGATGGTTACTTTGTCTAACCAAAATCTAACTGATGTTAGTTTTTCTAATCAATGTCAATTAAGCCATGTAACTAACGTCGGTCTTACTTACTAACATTGGTTACTGTGTAAAATTGTGGCAACTAAAAATGATAAAATAAAGTTAGAAAATCAATTTATAAGAGTTTTAAAGGTCCAAATAAATATTTTAGATTTGTAAAATGATCTTCTTTAGGTGTGAGATGCATCTAGTCCCACTGGGCATGACATTATGTGATCTAGGAATTTGACTCAAGAGAGGATGGTGAGTATGGTGTTAGTTCCAAAATGAAAAAAAATGAAAGAAACACACTAATAACATAACATCTCTAGGTCTAGACACTAGGGAGAGCTTGGTAACAAAAATAAATGACAAACACAACTAAAAAGTAAGGAATAAAACATAATAATTCCTTCACCTTCCTTGGATTCTCCAAATGCCTTTGTAGTAGTGGCTTGCTTAGCTTGTGCTCATGAAGTCCTTGGTAATGGAAGCTTATCTACCTCCATCTCTCCTTGGCACATTTGGCTTGTGACTTGGCTTGGCTTGGCTTGAAACCAATTTGGAATTATAACTTTGCATTATCAAGTCCTTTGAATATTTGAGCATAATAAATTTGCACCAAAATATCTTAGAAATGATGTTCATGGCCTCTCTATTTATAGATTTTTACAAATGTCTAGAATCAACCTGAACCATCCATCCTAAGATTGAGATGTGTGGTTGAGGATTAATTAAATTTTTGGAATTAATTTTATAATTATCCTCATCATTACATTGGAAAAATGGGAAATTAAGAGGCATGGAGGGCTTTGATGAGGCATGAATCTTGATATTTGTGGCATGAGGTCACCTGATGATGTAGATATTTAATATTCATTTTCAAAAATATTTTTTCAACAATTTTCCATGTAATTATTGATTAGGCCTTGATTTTAATTAATTATATCTTAATCATGATTAAGCACTTTGTACACAAATTACTCAAATTGATTAAAATGCCTTGTTATTGGTCCAAAATTTATCTAGATTAGAATTGGAAGTCCATGTTAGATGAATTGGAAACATTATCCCATTTAAAATGCTAATGAAAATAAATAACCAAGGCCCACATCTTATGTAATAGATTTGATAGGAAAGATCAATCTAGAGCACATAGGTACAAAATTGACATTTTGACTCAGAATGATCTGATCGAAGTTAGCTAGCCCATAAATTGCATTGCCCTATTTAGGGATACCATGGCCAAAATTGGCACTTGAATACATTGGTTTCACATTATTTAGTGTGTTTTAGTTTTTTTAAGCCAAATTATGCATTTTGAGTGTAAATTGGCCAAAATATTTATTGGAGGTTATTGGTGGCTAGTTTTAGGTGTCTATAGCTTCTATAGGTTTATTTAATGTATCTATAAAACTAAATTAAGTACAGCTACATATTTTTCAATTATATCCTTTTATTTATCTTATTTTTTATTATTATAATTTATTCAGCTTCAACATTATGTTGTTGTGTTCTTTTCATGAAGGACCATCCCCTATTACACCTATGTTACTTTTGATGCGATTCAAGTGTAGAATATTTATAAATAATATTTTTAAAATTTATCAATTATTAATTCTTTTTATATTGTAAGAACCCATCAAGTCTCAATATATATAAGTGTATGCCTTAAAGGGTGCACTAGGAAAGGGGTGGATAGACCATTGGTGCTTCACAATATTATTATTCCATATACTACCATTTGATATATACATAACCTTCTCCTATGTATATCCCTAAGGCTTGTCTCCTCTCTTGTAAAATATTATAAGAATTTAAATGCCTTATTTATCCCCTAATTAATCCTAAAAACCCTTTTTATGGTTTACATTACACTATCAACTTGGGTTGGCCTTGTATTCAAATTGTTAAAATTGCATTATAGGTCTAACTCAGTTCTGGCCAAGCTAGACCAGGATATACTTGTTTTTATCAATTAAAAATACATAGTTGATTGGGTTAACCATGTCAACTAAAATTTCATAAAGTTTTAGGGTTATATTCATCTATATATACACATCCATTTCCATCATTTATGAGTAAGAGAAAAAATAGAATATTATATTGTGCATCTGCTTATCCACCATTCTACTTGAGGAGCGTAGTTTAGGGTTTCAATACTTTATTTTGAGATATGAATCTTTTCTTATGGATAATTATTTTGGATGCATAAATTATTTGTGTATCCTAGAGCTAACATATCATTTTTATCCTTACATATAAAAATAACCTCTTGTGAATCACCTTAGCCAAGGGAGAGATTGAGGCTAGACAAGTTTGTCTTCAAAGGTAAGTATTCCTAACTTTGTTTCTCCTTTATAAAAGTAGATATAATAGCATTTGTACTTATCTCTAATGAATTAGTATTTCCTATAAGTTGACATGAGTATAGATATTCTATGAATGTTTACTTTTTATGTTTATTACACCCACTTGGCTCCACAAGATTTGGTGAGAAATAGATTAGATTTTAATTTTCTTTACATATACTTAGTGAATATGTAAACACAGGGCCTATATAGGGTTATTAAATTGTGTTTCTTGACTAGAGTATTTGGAACCCTCTCTAGTAATGTTATTATGGTAATAAATTTATTAGTTAGGTATATCAGATCCATCTTAGCCATGACCCCAAATATCTAATGTATCAACAATCAGAGTTGTAAGTAGGATTTATCTTCTTTGAGATAGGACTGATTAATAGGTTAGTTCTATTCTACTTTGTATACACATAGTGATTATGTATCTAGGGTTCAAATATCTTGATTTCATAGAGGTGGTGGATCTAGAATAGAAATTAGAGGAGGTGAAACTCATAGAAGATAGGGAGTTGGCACCCCTTAGTAATCTTCTTTGAAATATAGGATGAAGTTGTATGGCTACTCTAATGAATGTAAAATATTGGACCTATTTTCCCATATTATTTAGATCATGGATAAAACATACTTATAATCAATACGGTTGAGGTGCATATCATGATTAGAGTGGGGAACATGGTTGTAGGTGATATTGAAATGATATTGGTACTTGGTCACATAAGCCCTAATGACACCATGAGGGTCCTATTCTCAGTGTTTTTATCTACCTAGGGCATAAAATAACCTACTTACCACCAAAATATATAATTGAGGTATATTATTGTACACATGATGGTATATCATGATGGGGAAGGCTAGTAAAGCCTTTTATTGATAACTATGGGAGTGGTCAAACACATCATCTAGTAATTTATTGGTTATCTCTTTCTTGTCTAGCCAATTTTGGACTAATGTAACATTAGTTTTCACCCTTGGAAAGGGTTATTTAGTCTCACTCCATATAAGCTACACAATTAGAATAACCTCAAGTTTTGGGTGTCCTATTGTGAGGTTGAACCTTTGAAGAAGGTTGGCTTCCTCTTGATGGATCACCTAAACTAATGCTTCTTCTGAGAAAAGGGTTAGAAAGGGAGAATAGGGTTATTAATAAAGATAAAAGGTGATGAAAAAATTTTAAATTATACTCACATATGATTTAAACTAACACTATATTAGTGTATGATAATTATTTCTCACATAACCTCACAAACTAGCTAATTGTATAAGTATTTCATGAACTAAACTCACTAAGCAATCAATGAAGCAAAGAGGAATTCTAAGATTCACACCAAATAACCATTAATGGAAAGAATAAAACAAGTTCATACCTACAAATATCTTGAAAACACATTAAAATAGGTAAGAAATAAGGACAATGGATAAGGGAGAATCTCCTTCACAAAGCCATCATGCACAATCTTACTAAACACTAGTTAAAGGCAAGATATAGGTAAAGAATCATCTTATGCATTAAGAGGTAGTTCTTAAAAAAAATTTGATAGGGTTTATCCTTTTCAAATGAGAGTCGCCTACTCTTAAAAAATTAGAGAGTCCTTAAGATATTTCAAAATTAGAGAGAGAGTACAAAGGGAAAGAAATGGAAGATGTAAGATAAAGGGGGAGAGAGAGAAGGGGAATGCCATCAAAAATCCATTAATGAGCTGCCACCACACATCAATACTAAACCATATTTTTATCAATTTGGGACTAAAATTTCATTGAAAAATTAACCTTAATTATATCCAATAGTATTCAATCCCTCTCATTGGCTAAGAAACATACTAGAAGACAATAATTTATTAAGGATTGATTAGTCATGATCTATTAGGACATAAATCTATAAATCCATTTGAAAATTAATTAAATGCTCGAACTAAATTCTTAAAGAACCAAATATCTCTCTTTTAACTTCTACACAACACTCCACTTTCTTTGTTTATAAAGACAAAATCCTCGTATCCATGGGCCTGATAGATCCATGAGTATGTTTGTTTGTGTGGTTGTAGGTACCTTCTTGTCAAGGATATGACTATTTATAAATATTAGACACTCCCTCATAATCATAAATCTTTATCTACTTAAACACATAGACATAAATTTACTATATATTATAACCAATCCCACTTATTATTTTTCCTTTAGTCTTGATATCAATGAATATTCAACAGGACGTATAACTTCATTCTTGATCTTTATTAGGTCTAAATAGACTTATTATATCTCTGAGCATCATAGAAGCCAAGAACTCATTATATGCATAGATCCCATTAAAATAATCATGAAAATAATTGTGAAATTACATTGCATCCTTAGAAAACAAGTTATGCAATTTCTAAATATTCAAACCAGAGGTCCAAACTGAGCTTTAATGGTGGTCTTTAAACCTAAAATATCTACTCTGTCTTGACCTAAATTATATCTAGATATTGATTATACACATTCACCAACCTAGGTCCATAGAATATTTTGATCTGATGTGTATACCTATGTTCCATTCTCACCACACTATTTACCATATTTAAAACTATGCCCATCTCAAATTCTAACGTGTGCCACCATCTTGTGCCTCTTGGAATTTGATTGAATTTATTTTCTTGATCTCTAATTTGAGATTCTTGAATTGTGACACTTGGCATCCCTACATTCAAACTATGGATCTTACTAATATTATTCATCTGGTTACCACTTTTGCACCATATACCAACCTCATGTGTAATCTATGATCATTGACCTTTTGACCTCATTCACTCTCTCGATCTTTTATGCAAGGTTGAATGTACATCATCGATCTTGATATGCTTGATCAAATATGAACCATAGATATTTGGATTTATTATGATTTTACCACTTATTATCCATATATTCAATCTCAAGATCTTCTCACTTGTTGACTTCAAGCTCGCCATTTATTTTGATTTGCACGATTTAAATTTCACCATTGATCTTTGATGGTCTCACTGACTCGAGATACTATCCACGTGTCATTGATCTATGATCTGATCAAGAAATATTTTAAAACTTGGAAGCACTACATTTACTCTTAATATATTTTGAATCTTTTAAAATTCAAATGGTTATAGCCTATGGCTTTTATTTGATGTCCCCAAGCATGTTTCTCACCACTAGACCATCTTTGAAGGCTTATATATTGAGATAAAAGACTCATCAAGATACTAAATTTTTAAGGAGAATTATTGGTATGAAATAAATAATCTCTATGTATTCCTTAGACTTTTAGAGGCCTTCCAAGTGTACTTATTAAATGCATAACTAAACTAACCTATTCATTTTTGCATGATGTGATATGATAGTCTAACTTCTTTAGGCTTGTGTTGATCATATTTGGACCCATCAAGGCTCTAATAAACGTTTTCTACTTTTATCAAACCTAATTCATGCCCCATATATTCCATGAATACTATGGAAACCTATTGGATCTTTTCACTTACAATTCTAGACCTATTTCTAGACCTACTTCCCAAAAATCATCAAATTACACTTTAATCTTGCTTAAAGTGTTTCAAATATTTGTAAGTGGCATGTGGTTTTCTCCTTCCATCATTGGATCACTCAATTAACTAAAACTTTTCTCAAATTCTTACTCCACACTAGGAATTCTAGGATATTGATCCATCTAGGCAAAATTTTATATGTAAGCCAAAATTGGTCAATATTTATGGCAACATCGTGGGATTGCATGCCTTCTATGTAAGAGACTATTAGCCTTAGCCTATATATTATGAATGTAATATCAATTTTTTATTCCCCAACTGATCATGAAAATGATATAAGGCTATCCCTTTCTATAAATTCATCTCTTTAGGAAACTAAAATAACAACTATGCCCAAGGTATTTATGGAAGTCAAACACACAAATTGAAAAGAAATGTGCACAAGGAACTTAGAGGAAAACATGAAAAAATAATCTAATATATACAATGTATGAAAAATATTTTAATATCAAGGATTTAAATGAATTTTATTGAATATGATGGGTAATACCTCTCCATCCAACTGGGCAAGTTGAAAAGCATTATGTTGTTTGCATATGTGAACAAAATAAGGGACACTCCACAAGATATCAAACTTAGTATGGTTACTTGGCTTGGCATTATTTTAATCCCACTTGAGGACTAGATCCATTTATTTTAAGTCCCTTGCCAAGGCTCTATTGTCAGGAGATTCTTGACTTGAGTTTGATGTGACTCTAGTGTCTTCATTGCAAGGTCTCTTATTTATTCAAGCTCCATGAGATCTACCATCCTCACACTCATAGTTTAACTCTCCATAAACTCAAACTGATGGCCTAAATCCAAGGAAATAAACTCAAGAGATATGTGAAATCTATCTCCCCTCCCATATACAATAATATATGGTGGGTTACCAATGGTAACTTTGGGAGTCACTCTATCAGCCCATACGGCTATACTTAGTTTTATGTGCCATACTCTTTGATTCTCTTCCATAGTCCTCTTGATAATCCTCGTCAAGCTCTTATTTTTTAAATTTACAAGTCCATTGGCTTGGGGGTAGTAATTTTAGTATGTACTAACATAGATACCCAGCTAAATTTTCCACTCACTTGTCCTCATGCCAAAAAATGCTAAGGTATTTTCTGAAATTACTATGGCTAGTATACCAAACCTTGTTATTTTGTTATCATTTAAGTACAACACTATTATTTCATTAGCTTATTTTAGGGAAATTTATTCTACCCATATGGTGAAGTAGTCATTAGTAGTGAGTACCCATTTATGTCCTCCACTGGAAGGTTGGTTGATCATTCCTATGAAGTTTAAACCCCACTACATGAAGGAATATTCCACTTGAATTGGGATGAGAGGAAGGGTTTCCAATATTTTTTACCTATAAATAGAGAAAATTTTAGACATTTTCTCACCCATGCATGGGTATTTTTGAAGAGGCTAGGCCAATAATAACTATCTCTCATTACTTTTGCTACTGAAGTCCTTGGAGCAAAATGGCTTCCTATAGGTCCATCATAGAATTACTCCAAAAACCTTACCACCTGGCCTCATATATGCACCTTATAAGTACTCCATTGAGGTATTTTATTAATATAATACCATCAAACAATTCATAAGTTATGGATTGAAGTCTAAAATACCTTCTCTTTTCCCTATCCATACCTTTGGGCACTCACATGTAACCAAAAAATGTGTTATATCCTGGGGATAACTATTATGAGGTGAAGGTACATTCATTTGTGAGTTTTCTTTTTATACCAAAATAACTTATTGATCTTCATGAAGGTCATCCACCATATGCTCACATAAGCCTTTGTCTGTTACTCGCTTAGTGACCTTGACCTCCATGTCATACTCCATGACCTTGGTAATCCAACTAGCTCTCTTCTCATTCAAGTATTTGTTAAGAAGGAAATACCTCACTCTAGGATGAGGCACCATATGATATATCCTACTATTGTAAATAATTTGTCTAAACTTTTTGAGGATTATTAAAAATTCAAGAACTTGATTTTTTACAAAAGTATATCTTACCTCATACCACTCAAGCCCTTGATTGAAAAATGCAATTAGCTACTAAAGTCCTTTACCATTATTTTGAAATAGAATAACTGATATGTTATCAATGTTATCAAAGGTATAAAATATTAAATACTTTGATAAGTTAGGCTTCATAAGTTAAGGTGTTTGATCAATGACTTGCTTGATAGCCTCAAATGCTACTTTACCTTCATTTGACCAAGTGAACACTTGTTTATTCTTCAACATGGTAGTGATGGGTTTAAGCAAGTTTTAAAAACTAGGTAAAAACATTCTCATGAAGTTTATTTTTCCAAAGAAACTTTGGAGCCCCTTCTTATGCTTGGGTAAAGATAATGCTAAGATAACACTTATTCTATTAGGATTGATATCTAATCCTTGATTTAACATAATGTGTCCTAAGATTTTACCTCCATGAACAATAAACACACATTTCTTGGGATTCAAAGAGATACCATATTCTCTTCATCTTTCAAAGATCAATCTCAAGTGATGTAAGTGCTCACTAGCCTTTTTGGAGAAAATTATTGTCATCCAAGTAGACCAACACCATCTAATTTAACAATCCTTATAAATCTATGTCCATTGATCTTTCAAAATTGGACACAACATTTGACAAGACAAAATTCATCTTTTGATAAGCATATGTGCCCCACTTTGTGGTGAATGTAGTATTGTATTGATATTCTTCTTTTACTAGCACCTAGTTGTATATTGAGTACCCATCCAAAAAAGAGAAGCATTATGAACTAGTAACTATTTGAAGGAGTTTATCTATGGATGGTAAGGGGTAATTATCTTTTATGGAGACCATATTAAGGTTTCTAAAGAAAACACATAATTTGATCTCCCCATTCTTCTTTCTTATAGGTACTAGGTTGGCAACCCATGAGGAGTGCTTGATGGGAAATATGATATTGGATTCAATCAATTTAGTCAATTCTTTCCTCATAAGCTCTTAAATTTTTGGGTTGATAGGCCTTTGCTTCTACCTCATAGGATTGACATTAGCCTCTAATTATATAGTGTGTTGGGCTAGCTTGGGGTCAAATCCTTTCAGGTCACTATATTATTAAGCAAAGATGTTTAAATATTGTTTACAAATTTCAATGAAATAATGCCTTTTAGCCTTAGTTCTTATCTTTCTAAGCTTGAGGAACTTATATTTAAGGATAAGGACTCTTTCATACTTCTATTCATAAATTGGCATCACTGCTTTGTCCTTCCTTATATGATCTCCCTCATAGAAAAAATCTTTAAGGGTGACCAGACCTTTAGGAAATTTGTTATAGTTTAGTTGAATAATTTGATCTTCATGCTGATGTTGAAATTTATCTTGGTTTAATGAAAAAAACTCTACTTTCTATTATAATAAACAAGTAATCTAATTGTCACTATCAAAGACCTAACAATGAGTTTCATTGTCTAGTACTGATGGTATTACTACCACTCTAACATGTGGCTACACTTTGGACCTTTTCAATTTGTCTATGAGGTCAAACTAAGCTCCCATAACTACCAACCTATCAGCATGTCAATTTTGGTCTTTGGCACTACTTGGATGTTAAAATCCTTAATGTCTTCAAGTATATCCCATAATCTATGCTTTTAGGATATAATCAAGGGGTTCTTTGTGATATTTTAGCCTTTGACCTAATTCACTTTCAGCTTGCTATCTCCATATACCTATAACTGCTTCATTCCTCTCTTATTATCCCACTAAAATCCATGGATATAACCCTCATATTCAACTAAATTATAAGAGAAACTAAATTGGAACCTATAAGAAGATAAATACTTGTCATTAGAGGGAGATACTATCATTGCACCTACACCTACCCCATGTTTGATCCTTGAGACATCAAATAACAATTTCCATAGACCATTAGCAACTTCTTGTGGCCTAGTGAGGATGACATGGATTCAATTTCATCATGTAAATAGTAAACTCCCATGTCTCTTTCTTCAACACCTTCCAAATGGTAAATTAACTAATTGTCATTCCATAACTCATCCAAGAACATATCAAGTATCTCCTCTAAATGCATGTTTAGTTCTTGACCAATCAGGTGGTCATATTCATCTAGGATGGTGTAATTAATGTTTGAGCTATCTAAACCATAAGGTTTAATGTGAAATTATTAATTAGTCTTATCTTTAATGGACACCTTGGTCACATACCTTGTTCTAAAATCCATGTAGGACTTATCTATTTCTAGATAAACCCAAATTTTTGTTATGAATTCTTTAGATAAGCATAGAGCAAAATGAGGAGGCACATCTAGAATCAACACATCTTGAGCTACTAAAAAACTAGGACAGGCATGCAGGGTTAAGTTTAGAACTTTGATGATACTAAATAGTTTTTTGAAAGACACATCAAGATGCAAAACTCCATTATATTAGGGTTCATACTTCAAACCAAGTTGATCTACTATTGACTTTGGCATCACTGAAGTACATGATCCATTGTTTACCATGAAATTATGTACTAAAGAATTACTAATGATTACATATATGTAGAATGGATGAGGTTTGATCACCTTATTTGATTCCCTTCATTAGGTCCTTTGGTTTCATTGGTGAGAACCATATTTTCCTTGTTTGGTGACTTGTCTAAAATATTGATCTTTGACAAACCTTCCTGAAGGATATCTACCTAACTAGGTATGGAAACATGTCCCACATTGGCACACTCACATTATATTTTTTCATTTATTCAAAAATGTTGATGGGTAAACCATTCACCTTTAATTGTGGTTTGGGAGCCACAACTATACTTTAAACCTATGAGTTTTGGGGTATAAAGGTAGTCCCTTGGTTTTAATTCTTCAGAGTAATTGGAAACTTTGGAGAAGCTATAGGTTCATTTGGATTTGATAGAAATGGATTAATAGTAGGAATCTCTTTGACTAATTCCTACCCACCATCCATGTTACTTATTATGAACATTGTGTTAGCTACCATTAGAATGTATTCTTAGCTAGAACCAGCCTACTAATTGGATGCATAACACTCTTGTGGTTCAAATTTAACCATTATAGCACCCAAGTAACTTGGTCCTTCATTAAGAACTTGTCCTTATTGAGGATCTTCTAATTTTTTTCATCATAGGTACTTATATGTTCTGAGCCATAAGAGCTTAATTATATCCATAACTAGCACATTGATGCCATTGATCATTAAAAGTTTGATTGAAGTCAATGTTTGGAATAATAGATTTATTGAAATACTAATTCCAAGTCATGGTACCCTCACATTCTTGAGCAATGTTGTTGTGAGTAGGGACCAAATTATTTGAAGTACTTGTAACATTTGGATTAATGTTGTTTTGCCTAACTTAGTTAGGTTGTCC
>JARHVA010008220.1:230000-247500 GCA_037957365.1 Torreya grandis
GAAGGAGCCATGGTGGAAGAATCAATCTATGGTGAAGAGATAGTGGGATAAGGAATATGTTGTTTTGGACTTCCCTCCTTTATGTTATAAGGAGGTAGGACTAGTTTCCTTACCTATACCAATTTTAGATGGACCTTCAATAGCTACAGGCTAACCAGTAGCACTAGTTCCCATAATGTCTTCTTGTATAATATTTTGGACCTACTCCTCAGGGGATTACTCCTCATTATTACCCTCTTCTTGCTAAGGTTCATTATTATCTAGGGATAAAAATTGTTCCCAACTTAGATCAAGTCTAACAGAGTTTATTCCATGTTTAGTTATCAACCATATTAGGCGATGATGGGATATGGCTTTTTCAATACCCTTCTGATACTCTTTGAACATACTTTTTAGAATGTTCCATAGGTGATTTGGAACACAAATTTTTTTTTCATGCCTTAAATGATTTAAAAACTTAATTAAAGAGTATAAATTAGGGAATACCTTCCTTCACAAGTCATATATTTGATTATGTATGAGGTTATCTACCTTTAGGTTATAGGTAAGTTGAGTCTCTCCACACCACCTTTCTTCAGTACTAGTCTTTCATCTCCTTGACAAAACTACTATCTAGCTTCTTGACGATTGGGTTTGTCTTTCCAATTCTCTACTATACTTGGTAGCCCAGTTTCTTGGCTCACTAGTTATTCAATGACTAAAAATGTGATGTCATGTATAGTATTTTGGTCTTCAATAAATAATCCTACAAATTCCCTAGAAAGGGGTTTTTATGAATGCTACAATCTATTATAATAAGTAGTCCAACCAGCTCTATTGAAGATAACCCAACTGGCTTGGTGTCCTTAAAGTTTCCTATGATCTATGGGTTATCTCCTCATATGGGTTCTCTCCTCACAACTGAGCTTCCCATTCTACTAAGTTTAACTTTTCTATCAATAATTTCAACCATTAATTGGCAACACACTCTATTTGGCTTATAAAAATCTTCTTGTAATAAAGCAAGGTTTGCTTAATAATGGCATTTTGTGGTTTTAGGTTGTAGGGTTGCATGTTATGGCATGCTTTAAATTTCAATGAATGGTTGTAATTTTAAGAGAAAGAAATGAAATTGATGGTTTTCCCTATAGGATATTATGGATTCATTATGGAATCTAATCACACACATATGGATCCCATAATATGTGGTATTCTCACCCATATCATCCTCCCCCCCATGTGAGCCATCACATGTACTCAAGTGATGTGGAGTGAATAAGATGAAAAGGATAGAATGGAGTCATAATTAGGGGTATAAATGTGGGTTGGGACATTATCATGTGGGTTCAAGTGTGAGTTGAAGGGTATTAATGAATGATGTGTTTCATGATTTAATATGATTTTCAATATCATACATGCTATATTAAAATAATGAATACTTTTCAATTATCAAAATATGTGATGTACCTATTTAACAGTTTACATAGGGTTACGCTGAAGATTTAAATATAAGTGTTTATATGTGAGTGATTAACAAAATGCAATGATTGTGATTGTAGTTGTAACTAGACTAAAGTGAGCCCCTTTGGAGTAATTATGAGATCACAAGATGTTAGGCTTCTGTGGTACCCTCAACTCACTTGCATGTGACTCATGATAGTCTACATGGAACTATAATAGGGGTCTTAGAATTGGATGAGATATTATTGATCTCTTACCTCAAGGTGGTTATTACAAAGCTAGGTAATCTAATTTAGGCACTGCATGAATATAGAAGAGGGTAGTTAAAGGTGTGGTTGATTTATGATCTTCCTCTACATGAGCTTGCATGGTTTACCTCTGTGTTATCTTACTACCAGTGGATTCTTCCTAATGACTTTGCCTTGTTATTTAGGGGTAGGCTTGAGAAAGTTTTTAACTTTTTTCTCTAATCCTCCTTCATTCCTCCTATGTCTAGTCTGGTGTCTTCCTTGTATTCACAAAATTTTATAGCCAAGGCCATAGCTTAGAGTTTGTGAAGAAATATCTTGCATGTGCTTAGAAAGATGTTAGGGTATGCCTGTAGCACCCAAAGATGGTGCCCATAGTAAATACAATGTTTTTCTTAGTTATGGTAAAAGTGCTCATAGTAACTATAAAAGAGTCTATATCAATTAGAGGTGCTCGCAATAACTATAGAAGAGCTTGTAAAAACTGAAGGAGGTGTCTATAATAGCTACAAAATAACCCTTAGAAACTAAAAAAAGATGAACAATTTACTCAGAATGATTGTTTATTTTTAATTTTTGGTTTTTACCCCTATATAGCCAGCAAGATGGTTCTCTATTTAGGCCTATTGTATAGTTTTAGGCAGCCAGCAAGCTATTTTTCTACCTAAAAATACCAATAATGCCCAAAAAGTGTTTTCATTCTTGGGTTTTTTTAAATCTAAATGTTACCTATAATATAATGTTTATTCTAAGTGCTTTCCAAGTTAATAGTGAGGGTGACTAGTCAAATACCAAGTGAAGGTCTTAGTCTTCATGCCAGAGGAAGGCTAGGATGTCCTTTTCTCCATCTTCATATGTGCATTGGTTAGTTCTCCCTTTGTTTGGTGAGACATCATGTTGATCCAACACATCATTTTACTCATTTTGTAATTACATGTGTATGTGCTTAGAAAACTCATCCTGAGTGAGTGGGTTTTTACACAACTTTAGTCTATAGCCATTAACTAGTAGATAGAATCTTATCAGATCAATGGTTTGGAATCACACTACTCCATTGTCATAAATATGTTCAATCTCAAATGGACCAAGCCATTTAGTCTAGATTTTTCCATTGTGATCCTTGTATTTTGAATCAAAAAGAAGGGTTTAATCTCTTACATTAAATTACCTAGTACTAATATACCTATAATTCTAGCTAATCTATTGGTGTTGTACAAGTTTTGTGGTTTGCAATGCCTGCTATCTATATTTATCTAGGGCATTTAGTTGCATAAGCCTTTCTTCCTATGCTTCAAATATATCAATCATAAGTGCTAGTTCTATCTATAAGGTCTTATAATCAAATTCTTTTAGCAAGACAAGGTTCTTCCCATAGACTAATTCATATGGGGTAAAGCTTGTAGTAGTCTTCCACATGATTCTATAAGCCCAATAAACTTTAAGAAGTCTATCATCCCAATCCTTATGGGATATACTAACAGTCTTAATTAAAATATTTTCTAACTCTTTTATGGTGAGTTCCACCTATCCATTAGACTGTGGATGATATGAAGTTGATTTTTTATGCCTAATATTGTATTGTTAGACCAAAGCAGTAATTAAACTAGTAGTGAATTGGGGTCCTTGATTAGTGACTATTTGTCATGGCACACCCTATCCTGTTAATATTTCTTCATAGAGGAAAGTTTCCACCTTCTCATTCTTGTCATGTGTAAGATCCTTGAATTCCACCCATTTAGTGACATAGTCAGTACATACAAGGATGTACTCTTAATTATTGGATTTTGGATCAAAATGTCCTACAAATTCTAGGCCCCATTTTTCAAATGGTTTAATCACCATTTGAGGCTATAATGACATCTCATCTAAATGTGTGGGTCTCCCCATATTCTGAAATTTATCACAATGAGAAGTATACCTTATTTCATTTTATGGATTGAAGTCCTATAATATCTTGTATTAAATATTTTTAATGTTATATGCTTGGTTTCAAAGTGACCTTCATAAGGTTCATCATGGCAAGCTCTGAGGATATTTGGAACTTCATCTTATTTAAGACATCTTCTGATGATCGATTCAAGCCCAATATATAAAATAAATATAGACAACTATGAATACTTTCCACTCTTCAAAATGAAAGCTCTTCTTTGTTTAGAGAGGAAGTATTGTGGGAGTAACCCTGTGGCAAGGTAGTTAGCAATATCAACATACCAAAGTGTGGTAAGGGTGAGGGATAATAGGTGCTCATCCAAAAATGAGTTATACACTATAGTGTCTTCTTCAGGTGATTTTAGGCATGATAAAAAATCAGCCATGACATTGTCCCTACCAAGCTTATCTACAATGATGATATCAAATTCTTTTAATAAGAGTAACCATCTTATCACTCTAGCTCAGATAGCTAGTTTGTTCATAAGGTACTGAATAGATGCATGGTCTGTATGAACAAAGACTTGATACCCTGTGATGTAGTGATGGAACTTGTTGATAGCATAGACTACTACTAAGAACTCTTTTTTAGTAACTATGTAATTTAATTATAGTGCCTATAAATTCTTGCTTAAAAAATAGATAACATAATTGGCTGCTCCATATTTTTGGCCTAGCACAACTCTTAGGGTAGTATCTAAAGTGTCTATGTAAATATGGAAGGGAATATTCCAATCAAAACCATGCAAAATAGGGATGATGGCTAATAATTCATTCAATTATTTGAATGTTGTATCATGGGTAGGAGTCTAGATGAATTTAACATCTTTAGTCAAGAGAGTGAATAATAGTGCTTCTACTTTTATAAAATTATTGATAAATATCCTATAGTAACTATCATGTCTTTAAAACCTCCTAACATATTTCTATTTCTAAGGAATAGGGAGATTTTTTATGATGCTAATTTTTATAGGGTCAACATTAATTCCTCTAATAGATACATAGTGGCCTAAGACAATGCATTTTATCATAAGCATGTAGAATTTATCATGAATTATATACAAATAGTGCTCTTGATAGTGTTGTATCACATTCTCCAAGTTGGTCATGAACTCATCAAATATTTCTCCATAAAAAGTGAATTCATCTATATAAATTTCTACACATTCATTTTCCATATCTATAAAAATACTCAAGATAGCTCTCTAGAATGTTACAGGAGTGTTACATAGCCCAAAAGTTAATAAAACATAAGAATAAGTACCCTAGGGACAAGTTAATATGGTCCTCTCCTGGTCCTTAGGAGCAATGCTAATTTGGTTGTAACCATTGAAGCCATCCAGAAAGGCAAAATATTTCTTCCCTACAAGTGTGTCCAACACTTAATCAATGAAGGGTTGAGGAAAATGATAATTTCTAGTTACTTTATTAAGTTCCCTCTAATTTTATGCATACATGTCATTCTATATTTTACTTTTGTATAATTACCAAAGGTGAAATCCATTCTTTATCTGAGATGGGATATATAAATCTAGTGGTCAGTAGTTTCTGTAATTCTACTTTGACTATTTCTCTAAGAGCTAGATTTATCCTATGTTATGGGTATCTAATTGGTTGGCTCTCTTATTTGATATAGATATGATGTGTCCATGTTTCTATGTTGATTCCATGCATATCCTCATAATCCCATGAAGAAGCATATTAGTTTGTATGCAACATGTTGACTAGGCACTTTTCCTTATTTGACTCCAACTTGCTATTAATAAGTAATGTTTTTCCTTGAGAGATTTTAATTTACCATGGAAATGTTTTCATCATTTCTATATTATTAATAGATCTAGTTTCATTTCAACTATGAGGTAGTAGTTAGTGGAATATTTTTTGTATAGATGCATAAGATTTATCTATTTCTTAGAAGTAGGAAAATGGGCACACGACACATTGTAGGTGGCTAAGATCTATTAAATGAGTTTGGTAATTATTCTAGAGAATGTTGGAGAGAATTGTATCATCTTCCTTATTAGCTAAGGTGCATGCATGGTCTATGGTAAATATAGGAATATAGGGAGGCTTCTCTACCTCATCTTCTTCAACCCATAATGTATACTCTAGTGCCAAGACTACTTGTTTTGAGGGATAGAGGAACAACTTATTAGTGTGGTTGCCATTGAAGATCAACATGTCACCTAATCTAAAGCTGATGAAGGCATTACTTGTGGCAAGCCAAATATATCATATGATAAGAAGATATCGTCCTAAATTATAATTAGGCTAAAATATAATGAAATCAATAAGATACTCTCAAGAATCTACAGTAATGACAAGATCTTCAATGATTCCTTTTGGTTTGAGTCTAGACTTATTAGCCATTTACAAAATCTTACATGTGGGATGAATATTATTCAACTATAGTTTATGCATGGTTTCAATTGTCATTAAATTTATTACATTCCCAAAGTCTATCAATGTATTGGACAATTTTTGATCAAGCTCAATTATATGGTGTTAAAGGGTAAGACATTCTAGAAATGGTAGGGCTATTTTAGCAATAACTTTATTTTCTAGTTTAGAGAGTTCTTATGGTGGTGAGGGTGGGTTAGCATGATTGTTTGGAATTTCTTGATTGATTCCATTATTATGGGTGGGGTTGGAGGTGGTAAAACTTTCCCTGAATGTAGGTAAACTTCATTGATGTTCACCATATATTATGGGTACTAGATAGGTTTAGTACTAAATGTTGGTTAAACTAACTTATTTTCAAGGTTCTACATGGATTCAACATTGAATTTATTAGGCTTGAGTATAGCTTATGTAATGGGAATAAGAGTACAAGGTTGTTATTGATATTATGGAGAGAATCATCTTTAATGGTTTCATCAGGGCTGATTGGGCTTCCAAGGCTAATGCCATTAGTTTGTGAAGGGTGGTCCTTTGGGTGGTTTCCAATTTTGTGTCTAATGTGGGGATGCATTTTGTGTAGGTTTCTAGGAGGTGGTGGGGTATCTTGTCTAAGGTGGCTACCATCTAGAATTAGGAGGTGAGGATGCATTTTGAGGAGGTTACCAGGAGGTGGTGGGGTATCTTATCTGAAGTGGCTACTAGCTAGAATTAGGAGGTGGAGATACATTTTGAGTAGGTTTCTAGGAGGTGGTGGGGTATCTTGTTTGAGGTGGCTACCATATGGAATTAGGAGGTGGGATATTCATCCATGGACTAGTCCATCTAGGAGTAGTATTTACAAATTATGAGTTAAAGAAGGTAGAATTTACAAAAGGTGGGTTTCGTCCCATACCTGGATAAGATAGTAATTAAACCCATGAATTTATTTATGAAACATAGAAAACTTGGTCTCCATCTCCTTCTATATCATGTAACTCTACTATTTTTGGTTCTTTAGCTATGATGTTAGCTACTTTATCCGAAACCTCATGACACCTACAATCTATCTTCCTCCTCTTATAATCCATATAATATATGGTCAAAGCTTGATTCAAGGATACTTGATTTTGCCTTGAGTGTAGTGTATCCAATTTGGTGGCCAAATTAATAATGATATTCTCTTTCATGTCTTGTAATAGGTTACTAACTTTAGATTTTTATAGGCCACTTGTAGCTACTAGTAAATGCTTGCTACCCCTAACTTTATTTATGGTAGACCTAGAATATTTATTTATCAATTCCTTGATGTTTGTAAATGGTAGATGAAATATATCTCCCCAACTCATTAGGTCCAAGTCTTCCAAACAATCTTCTTGAACTCCTATTAAGAAGATGATTTTTAGAGGTTCTTCTCCTAGTGCACTTTCATTGAATTTTTATACACTGAACATTAATCATTCAACATAGTATTCTAAAGATTCATCCCCTTCTTGAGTCATCTTGATGATGTCATTTATTTTGTAACTTATTCCTCTTCCATATTTCTAATACTTAGTCAGAAATTTATTTTTAATATCCTCCCAAGTGAGGAGTGAATTACTACCTAGTCCCATGAACAAATGAAGTGTTGAGTCCTTGAAGGTGGTTGAAAAAAGTTTAAATTTATTTGCATCCTACCTGTAGTCATAGATTATATAGAGGATATAAAATTTTAAAAAAAAATGTGTCTGGGTCTTCTGATAATGTACCTTTAAAATTGGGCAAGGTTGAGGGTAGGATATTTTTCATTTATGTTACACTTGTTGCATCTAGAATAGGACATTCAAAAGTAACTATGTCTGGAGTCCCATTGTCATCCAGAAAGTCTCCTTATCCATTCATGATGGACTTTATTGTGATATATATACCAAAGGTACTCAAGATCACATATTCAAATTATGTATCAATCCATTTGTTAGTATGATATTAAATGTTTATTTATTACTCTGTAGTCTTTTTTCCTAATGAGAAATCTAAATATTATCCTAAGTTTTCTTGGATTTATTCAATAAATCCTTGATGGAATGTTATTTGGATGATACTTTATAGATTTTTTGGTTCATGAATTTCTTCTCCTTCATTTCTCCTTACTAACTCAGCTAATGCTTTCTCTTCTTTTATTTCTTTTTTCAAAACCAATAATACTTTTTCTGTAAGATGCTTCCTTCAGTTTATAGTGTTTCCTTCTTCAAGAGTCCTATGTATTATGGTGTATTTTTCAATAGGATACTTAGCTACTATGTGTACTCCTGATCTTTCTTGGTAGCAACTTGTGCCTTATTTGGCAGGAATCTCCCTTGAGAATCTCTCTCTACATAAACATTATACTACACCTTTTAGTTGTCTTATTCCTTCCTGCACAAGATTAGTGTCTTTTTGTTTTTTGAGTATTCTAGGGGGTTGTTTTAGAATAATAAAGGAGTCTGGAAATCAAAATAACTAGAATTAAAATTTTAATTCTAGATAATAGTAAAGTTATCTACTGAAAGTGGGAAAATTACTCTAGGAAGTAGAAAATGAAAGAAAGAAAATTATCTTACAAAATAGGAAATGAAAGTAAGAAACTTATCTTAGAAAATAGGAAATGAAAGAAGGAAAATTATCCTAGAAAATAATAAATGAAAATAGAAAAATTATCCTAGAAAATAGGAAATGAAAGCAGGAAAATTGTCCTAGAAAATAGGAAATGAAAGCAGGGAAATTATCCTACAAAATAGGAAATGAAAGCAAGAAAATTAAAGTCACACTTTATATAAAATAAATCACTCTTATAGGAAATAAATCTTAAAAACAAGAACTAAGTAAATTACAAGATTGGAAGAAGACATTGAAGGCTATGCACCATTTACTTCCAGAAACTTAGACAATTAGCATAAGACACTATAGTCCCCTCACTTAACTTGCCTAGATGGAATTATATATCCAAAAACTTAGACATTTGGCATAATACACCATAGTGTCCTCACTCAACTTGCTTGATTGGGTAGGATAGTGCATAAATCAATCTTTAAAAAACAATGATTGATTTTATAAAATAATAATTGACACCTTCCTTGGAAATGACACCAAAATGTTGTGCAGACTAATTACCTAGTGAATACTAGATTATTGAGTTTGATATAATTTTAATTAACCCAAGGTGTGAATCATTTTCATGGATGTTAGTACTATATATGCATTATTGATTAACAAATCAACTTGCTTTACTAGTTGTAGTATAATGAACTTGTGTTGAATTCATTAGATAGTTATACTATGAAACTATTATGATATAAATATAGAAATACTTCACACTTATAAATCACACATGCATCACACTTTATATAATTAGATTAATAATGAAATATATTTACACACTCTTAACTAAGGAGGGTCAAGATATTCACTAAAATTCATTCTGAGGGGTTCCTTCCTCATTCAGAATTGAGTTTTGATCCTTATCTAAGAGATTTGCAAAATATTCTTATATAATCAAATTTATCATCACTCAAATATATAAAAATTAAATATTGATACAAAAAATTGCAATGCAATGACTTCTATAGTTCTATTAACTATCCAATCTTCAATTTCAACTCACTCCCCTAATCTGATCTAGGTTCTACCATCAAATACAGAAGGTAGTTTATTAACTTCTAACCAAAGACACCAAACTAGGAAAAATACAAATACTTTAGAAATTTCCCCAGTCAACCTTCAAGTGGTTAGTAACTAAAGTTACTTATTTTATACTGGATTGAGTTAAGGGCAAGGTATACTATTTTTTTGTTTTATTTATTTTTGTCTCCTTCCTATTGTCCTAATTTTTATCATATTTGGTAGCACATCCATATTTAATTGCATGTAAGGAGTTCATACAACATCTATGACCATTTCCAATCATCCATTCATTTCTCAAGATAGCTAGATGTGTCCATAAGATCTGATCATAATAATAACTCTACTTTGTATAGTGCGTATGGGAAACTCGTAGGTGAAGCTTATAGTTGGTACATGTACTCTATAGTGGTTATGAGAAACCTATAAGTGAATCCTAAATTTTCTACAAGAAACTTATAGTGGTTATGGGTAGCCTTTAGGTGGAAACTATAGTTGTTATGAGTAGCCTACAGGTGTTGTGCCCAAATGAGATCCTACAACATTATGCTATACTTCAAATATTTGTTAAATAAAGTTACATAAGTATAATATAATAAAGAAAAAAATCAATAATTCATAACATAACACACACACATACACACACACACACACACACACACACACACACACACACACACACACACACACACACACACACACACACACACACACACACACATCAATGCACACATAAAATCATAAATTCATTCATGTTGGTACATGCACTCTATAGTGGCTAGGAGAAACCTATAGGTGAAGCTTACATTTGCTACAAGAAACCCATAGTGGCTATAGATAGCCTATAGGTGGAACCTATAGATGTTACAAGTATCCTACATGTGTTGTGCGCAAATGAGATCCTACAACCTTACGCTATCCTTCAAATTTTTGTTAAATAAAGTTACACAAGTATAAACTAATCATTAAAAAATCATCAATAATGCATAACTTTTTATATATATATATATATATATATATATATATATATATATATATATATATATATATATATATATATATATATATATATATATCAATGCACACACAAAATCATAAATTCATTCATTAATCTATAGAGTCATGGATGGTTTTGAGGATTTACATAGGAAGAGGTATATACTGGGTATGGATGAGGATTATAAAATAGAGCAATTTGTGGTCTCATCAGTGTCCTCTTGATGGATCTCCTAAACTAATGCTTCTACTTGGAAAAGGGTTAGAAAGGGAGAATATAAAGGTGATGCAACAAATTTAAATAAGACTCATATATGCTTGAATCCAACACTAGATTAACATATTACAATTGTTTATCACACAATCTCATAAACTACCTAATTGAATAATTATTCCATGAACTAGGCTTACCAAGTAATCAAAGAAGCAAATAGGAATTATAAGATTCACACCAAGCAACCATTCATGGTAGAAATAACATATTTTCATATTTGTAAATAGCTTGAAAAAACCTTCAAATAGGTAATAAAGAAGGACAATGGATAAGTAAGAATCTCCTTCATAAAGCCATCATGCACAAACTTACTAAGCACTAGTTAATTGTAAGAGATAGGTAAATAATCATCTTATGCATCAAGACATAGTTCTTACAAAAATTTTAACAGGGTTTAGCCTTGGTAAATGAGAGTATACTCTTCAAAATTTAGAGATTCCTTGTGAGATTTAAAAATTAGAGAGAGAGTACAATGGGAAAGAAATGGAAGATATAGGAGAAATGGGGAGAGATAAGAAGCATGCCATTAGAAACACATCAATAAGCTACCAGCACCCATCAATGTTCAACCATATTTTTATCAATTTGGGACTAAATCTTGATCAAAAAATTAACCTTCATTAGATATAATACAATTCAATCTCTTTTATTGGCTAAGAAACATATTAGAAGACATGAATTTGTTTTGGATTGATGAGTCATGACACATCAAGAAGGAAAATCTTTAAATCCCTCTAAAAATGCATTGAATGATCCAACTATATTATTCAACCACAAAACCTCTCTCTTTGAACTTATATGACACCCTCTACTTACTTTATTTATAAAAAAATTACTTGTATCCATGGACCTAACAAATACATGCTTATGTCTGTTTGTGTGGCTATAAGTACTTTCTTGTCAAAGATATGACTATTTTGAAATATTAGACACTCCCTCATAATCACAACCTACCTCTACTTAAAACCCTAGATATAGGTCTAATATAGATGAAAACCAATCCCATTTATTGGTTTTACTATACTCTTGATATCAATGAATATTCAACAAGCCACATAGCTTCATTCTTGATCTCTATTAGGTTTAAATAGACCTATTCTTCTTCTAAGCATCATAAAATCCAAGAAATCATTATACATATAGATCCCATTCAAATAAAAATGAGCATAATTGTTAAATTGCATTGCATCCTTAGAAATTTTTTTTTTCAAGTTCTAAATATCTAAACCAAAGGTCTAAACTGATCTTTAATGGTGGTCTTTAAACTTGAAGGATTTGCTTTGTCTTGATCTGAATCATATCTAGATCTTGATTCTATGCATTTGCCCACCTGGGTCGACAAATATTTTTGATCTAATGTGTATACCTATGTGGCATTCTTGCCACACTATTTACCATATTTAAAATCAAGACCATCTCAAATTCAAACACATGCCACCATCTTGCATTTCCTAGAAATTGATTGAATTTGATTCATTGATCTTTGACTCAGGATTCCCAAATTATGACACTTGGCATCCCTACATTCAATCTATGGATCTTATTACTATTCTTCATCTAGTTACTACTTTCTCACCATGTGACAACTTCATGTGTAATCTAGGCTCATTGAACTTTTGACCGCATTTGTTCCATTGATCATTTTTGAAAGGTTGAACATGCATCATCGATCTTGATATGTTTGATCAATTATGAACCATCTATCCTTTAATTTACTATGATCATGCCACTTATTAACCTTACATTAAATATTAGGATCCTCTAACTTGTTGACCTCTAACTCATCATTGTCTTTGCTTTACATGATTTAACTCACACCATTGAATTTGATGGCAACATTGACTCAAGATACTATCCACATGTCATTTATTTATGATCTAATCAAGAGATATTTCAACACTTAGAAGCACTAGCTTCACTCTCAATATCTTTTTAAGATTTTTGAATTCAAATGGCTACTTCTTGTGGCTTTTATTTGACATCCCTAGGCATGTCTCTCATTTTTAGACCATATTTAAAGGCTTATATCTTGAGATAAAAAACTCATCAAGACACCAAAGTTTTATGGGGAATTATTAGAATTAAATAAATCATCTCCATATAGTCCTTCAACTTTGATAGGCCTTCTAAGTGTACTTATTAAATGTATAACCAAACTGAGCTATTCATTCCTAAATGATGTGCTATGATGGTTTGTCTCCTCGAGGCTTGTGTTGATCATATTTGGATCCCATCAAGGCTCTAATAAACCTTTGATACTTTTATCAAACCTAATTCATGCTCCATAGATTCCATGAATACCATGAAAACCTATTGGATCTTTTCACTTGAAATTTTAGACCTATTTCTAGACTAGCTTCCCAATAATCATCAAATTAAACTTTAAGATTGGTTAAAGTGTTTCAAAATTTTGAAAGTGGAATGTGATTTTCTCCTTCCATCATTGGATCACTCAATCAACTAAAACTTTTCTTAGCTTCTTACTCCACACTAGGACTTTTATAATATTGATCCATCTAGGTAAATTTTTGTATGTAGGCTAAAATTGCATAATATGGACTTGATATGGTAGGTAGAGGGAGCCCCTAAATTCATGTTACTCAGATGATGGTTTCATCCTTTTAATACCAATAATTTAAAATGGGGATGAGTGAATGTGTAATATAATTCAAAATTTAAGGCATGGTTGCCTCATTGATTGCCATGTAGACCACCAAGTAGAATGACTTAAAGATCAGTTGAATGTTATTTTTATAGTGGTGGTCATCTAGTTTGTATAAAACTACATGCACCATGATGCCCCTGGGATTACATGGTAAAAACTCAAAAGGTTTTAGCATAATGGTATCACATAATTTATACATATAATATTTTCAAACTTTTTCAATTACTTATTATTTCTCTCTTGTAGGAACTTGTGGAGTCTCAATATCTCTGAGTGCATGCCTTAAAGAGTACACTAAGAAATGGGTGGGTAGATCATTAGTGATTTTCAATATTTTTTCCCCCTATACTACCACTTTCTATTTACATATCCTTATCCCATGCACTTCCTTTTACCTTACCTCATCGCTTTCACACTCCTTCAAGCATTTAACTTCCTTCATTATCACCTTCCTAAGCCTAAAACCCTTTTTGATAGTTTACATTACATTTTTATCTTAAGACGATCCTATATCCTAATTTCTAAAATCATGCTATAAGTTTAGGTCAGCTCTGGCTAACCTTGATCCAGACTTAACTTGTTTTTATCAATTAAAAATATAGAGTTTATTGGGATAACCCTATTGGATAAACTTTTAGAAATGTATAGGGTTAGATTAAACCATATATACACATCCATTTCTATCATTTAAAGATAAGAGAAGAATAAAAATAATATATTGTGCATCTACTTATCTACCATTATACTTGAGGAGAATAATTTAGTTTTTTAATAATTTCTTTGAAGATACAGATCTTTTCTTATATAAAAGTCTTTTTGATGCATAGAGAAGTTGTGTATCCTAGATTTGACCTATCCTTGTTATCCTTACATACCCAAAAACCTCTTATAAATAACCTTAGCCAAGGGAGAGACTGAGGTAGAGCAGGTTCATTTTTAAAGGTATGTATTCCTAACTTTGTTCCTCTTTTATAAGAGTAGATAGATTGGAATTTATATTTATCTCCCATGCATTAGGTTTTTACCTATACATAGCTTAATTAGAATTATATTATGCATGATTAATTTTTATGTTTATTACACCCAATTTGTGCCATAAGATTTGGTGAACACTAGATTAGATTCTAATTTTCTTTGAACTTTACTTTGTGAATATGAAAACATAGGACCTAGCCAGGGTTATTGAATAGTGTTACTTGACTAGAGGCCTTTGAAGTTTCTCTAGTGATATTATATTTGTAATACATCACTTGGATAGATCTATCAAATTCCATCTTGGTCATGACCTAGAATATCTAATGTATCAATAATCAAAAGTGTAAGTAGGATTTATCTTATCTGAGGTAGAATTGATTAATGGATCAATTGTATTTCCCTTTGTAAACATTTTGGTGAACTCAATGTGAATAACACCATTATAGGTTATCTTACATGATTTAATTTTTTCATCATATTATATTTTTATTTTATAATATTCTATCGAACCTATCTATATATTTCTAATAGTTCATGTGCAAGTTTAACACATAGTCACTCCAAAATGACCTAGAATATCTAATGTATCAATAATCAAAAGTGTAAGTAGGATTTATCTTATCTGAGCTAGAATTGATTAATGGATCAATTGTATTTCCCTTTGTAAACATTTTGGTGAACTCAATGTGAATCACACCATTATAGGTTATCTTTCATGATTTAATTTTTTCATCATATTATATTTTTATTTTATAATATTCAATCGAACCTATCTATATATTTCTAATAGTTCATGTGCAAGTTTAACACATAGTCACTCCAAAATGACTTTGTTTTGTTTGTGCAGGTATCTTTCAAATATATGATGACTAGATTGATCAACTTAGCATAGTTTTATTCTTAAATTATATATTTTCATACATATTCAAACCAATAAATAAAGTTTCTAATTCTCCTCTTTCAACATACACATTGCAAACATAGTCGATTTAGTTGACTCTATTCACAACTTCATTTTCAGCACACAAGTTTTGAAAACTCCATCTAGCCAGTCAAATTTTTAATAGAATTTTTGAATTAGAACTTAAACATCACAACATAAAATTTTACATTCTAAACATCTTCAAACCCACCAAGTTTCATTCTTACATTCTCTATCATTTCATTTTTTTCTTTTTTGGTATTGTTTTTCACAAGTTTGTAGTCTATAAAACTACAACCCTATAGTGAACTGGGTCAAATATCTCAACATAATTCTATCTCCTATTTTATATCTAGAAGAGATAGGTAACCTATTCAAATATGTTCTTCTAGATCTTGATTCTATAGAATAATAATGACTTAGTCGACTTTATTATGCATTTTTTACATACAATATCACCTGAACTGATTCTATATTCTTCATAATCAATGAATTAACCTTTTTTTACTAGTAATTAGTTCACCTTTCTTTTCATTTGATTATATTATTAGATTAATAAACATAAATTAAATAAGTGTTTTTTTTTAAATTACCGATTTAGTAACACTATTTTCATATTTTTCACACACTTTCAAACCACTTTACAAACAAAAAACATTAAACAATTATCTTCCCAAGGTCTACCTACTTAGATTTCATCACCAATGGGGAATATGACTTGGTTTTATGGCCTAGTATAAACACATGGTTGATGGTATATATTATAAAAATTAATTGAAACCCTTATAACTAATATATTATGAAGTTAGGGGTTAGGCCCCAATACCAAGCTAGTACCATCACCAATACATATCCCTTTTAGCCTAAACTTCCTAAAATGATCCTTATATTGATTTTTAGTTCCTTATTATAGCTAACTACCCTTAATATTATATGAAAACTTTATTAAAACTTAATAACACTTAGGAATGACCAATTAGTTAAAATTTACATTCAAGTTGTTTGTTTCTCTTTGATCATTATTTTTTGTATTACAAAACTTGCATTAGCTAACATTGGTGCAAGGTTTATATGGTGTGTTCTAATTATATCCATCATATTCATCCAATTGGTTGTGTGATTAATTTCTTTTTCTTAGATATCATTTTGAGAAACCTTTCTCTATCTTTAGAACACTATAATCCATATAGACATAATCTCTTATAGAGTGTTCATAATATTTAGCTAAAGTACATAGTCAACCTATATGATGGTGTCTATTTATCTTCCTTCCCTTGTATAAGTAGTACATAGTTGACCTATTTAACTATGTCTTATTATTGACTACCATGTTTCTTATTTAACAATACATAGTCAACCTATACAATTATGTCCTCTTTTTATCTATTTTATTCCCTAATTTATAGAACATAAATGATTTGTATGACTATTTCCTCTTATCCTTTATTTTATTCCTTGGTTTATAGAACATAGTTGACTAGTTTAATTTTGTCTCTTATTTCTTGATTTTTATTTTCATCATCTCGTTAGCCTCCTTTTCTCATCATGAATTTCCTATTTTAGGATAATATAGATTTGAATTCAATAAACATGATGAGTCTTACCCATCCTAATAGGTTTCCCAAAAAATAGCTTGTGGATTCCACACTAGATGAAAGCAATATGCACATTGCCACTCACACTACCAATTATAGGACTCGTCCTCATTCATCATCAATTTATAATCCTTTATTATTATTAGAATATGAGTGTGAATTATATTACACACTTGAAGTTCTCTTCTTCATTAATGAATTTACTCAACATAGAGGAAATGACCCTTCAACCATCTATACTCTTATGATAGGGTCTCAAGTAGAAGAACCTCTTTCACCCTCCCCTACCTTCTCTCATAGATTTGGGGGAGAGACTTTTTTTACTTATCAATCCTTACCTTATATTTTTAATCCTTCCCATGCCATGACATATTATTTTATTATCTCTTCAACCTACATCCCATGTATCTCCACTAACATGATAGGTTAAAGCTCTAGTGG
>JARHVA010008220.1:252500-307500 GCA_037957365.1 Torreya grandis
TATAACATTGACTTAATACAAAGTTCATGTCAAGTTACATTATAATTATTATCACTACTAAACACAATGACCACACTAACTCCAACTTAACCCATACCTTGCATATATGTTCAATTTAATAATTATCTAACAAATAAGGTAATAGAGTACATTTTACCTCTATAATAATGTATTATAAATAAGAAATTGATGTTTCTATAACTATTCACATCCATCAAAAGATAACAAAAAGGAATACTAAATATCTAAAGGACATGTTATGGTAACATAATCATGTGAGGTATGTTAAATAAAACAACATGTAGGATTTTAAATCTCACATTTATCAAACACATAACCAAATCAACATGAGAGTTAAACATTTCAATTCAGATAACTTAATAATAAATAAAAGCATAATAGAAGCCATTTAAATCAAACATTGATCAAAATCATATTAAACTATTATGGTGTGTGTGGGTTATTAGTATTCATTCTATCATCCCCGAATCCCTCCATCTATGCCACCCTCTCTGATGATTCCCTACAAGTACAACTAACTCAACAAGTTAATGATCATGTAAATAAAAAACATATAATTATCCATACATCAATATATATAAGCATATATATAATTAAGCAGAAAATAACACATGGGGGGGGGGGTTGGGGTAGAACAGCATCTACTTCTCTTTTTTCAGAAGTAATGTATAAAGAACAAAAGAGGAAAAATCTCTGGTCTAAAATTAACAACACTCCTCTTCTTTCAAGAATAGTATCAAACGAAGAGCAAGAGATTACCTGAAGTAACAAAGTTCATAAGAACACTCACGCAAGCACAAAGTCTTCTGTAGCTTCTCCACAGATCCGAAACAAGTACAACCGTAGAGTAAAGTGAAGCACAAAGTCTTCACCTGAAACTACAAAAGGTAAAAGAATCCCAAAGGTAAAAGTAGCACAAAGTCTATCTCCTACCCTCAAGAAGTGCCCTCAGATAATAATAACACACCCAATTTGCTTATTAAATCAGATGGATAAGATATTACTTAGGAAAGAGACATAAGAACTACTTCCCAAACAATACAGACAATCTCAACACAAAGTCTGAAATAACCTGCTTCTCATTCATTCAACAGAATATGATTTACAAGTTTGAGCACAAAGTCTCAAAAGTTGCTTCAATTTCAGCATAGTGTTTGCTATTGAATTTTCCAAAAACTACTACTTCTTTTACAAATGAGGTCTCCATTATATATAGGGAGAAAATCCTCAAAAACAGAAAAATAATAAAATATAAAATATCTTGGTCAAAGATGATTCATCTTTGACTTTTAGGTATTTTCCAAAAATATTTTATTCGTAATTACATATTACAAAATTTGCATGCATTCTGCACAAAACATAAATGCATAAGGATAGAAGAAGAGAGAAAGAGAGAGAGAGAGAGTGTCAATTTTTGCCGCCGGACTTCTTCAAATGAGCATCGTACATGGTGATCGATGCCTAAATTCCTATGCTGTCTGGTGCAACTACATTTTTGGAGATGACCCTTGATCTGATTAGTGCATCTTTCAATGCTGTGATGGCCTTAGAGTGGCCAGTTAACCTGGATTTTAAATTCTCCAAAGTTAACTGAGCATCCAGAATGCTGTCTACTGAAGTCATTGAGAAAGACGCTCCTTTGAAATCCTTCTGGATCATCCCTTCAAAATTTTGAATCATTTCATCTGTTGGAAGGAACTGATGATCCTTAGAGGTCAAGTCACAGGGCAACTCTTCTAATTTGTTTAACAAGCTCAGGTCACTTTTATCACTAGCTTCCTTGAAAGCTTTGAGATCATCAATTAGATCTTTGAGTACCTGAATCCTGAAGATCATCGTCTCCTTGATCTCAACATAAGAATCTTTGTTGGGGATGACACCGATAGATATCAGGGTACTCTTTTTTAGATCTTTCATTTCCTTCTATCTGTTGAGATCTTTCTCCAAGCCATCAATTTCCTGAGAGACAAGGGAGACAAAATCGTCTACCTGAGCTTTCAACCTCTTCATTTTTCCTGTTCTTTCCGCAACCTCAGATAGCAGAGAGATTCCTTGGTTGTGCATTCTGTCAATATATTCCTCCATTACTTTCCCCTTCAAATAAGTCTTTTCAGCTTTCAGAATGACTGAATCATCCATAGAAAAGGCCTCTGGAGTCGCTGCTTCAGGTGGGATAGTAAATCTCCTGATTACTACCATTAACTGCTCAGTCTTGGCTTTATAAAAATCCTTCATCTCTTTTTCCTTGTCAAAATTTTGGACCATAATGTCCATTGCTACCTGAAGGTCGCTCTTTGCCCCTTCGTGAGTAACTTTGCCAAGTTTGACACGAGAGAGGGAATAACTGCTCATATCAAAACCTTCAAGGGCTGCATCCTGAGGAGGTTTGGAAATTTCTAGAAATTTTTGCCCCTTATTTTCGACTAACCTGGAGAGGATTTTTGGCCTTCTAGGAGCCTTTGCTTTTGCTGGTATGATCTTCCCAAAGTTGAATTCATCTGGGGAGATGGCCATTTTCTTTCTTTTAGGTATGAAAGCAGATATCCATGGCGGGAGAGAAGTACCTGTTGCAACAATAGTCGCCTCTGCTGGTGTCATTGTAGTAGCTTCCACACTACTGGTGGTGACAGTAGTCATGGTTGGAGTGACAGGTGAAATTGTACCAACTGCTGATTCTGGATCAGGTGCAGGGCTTGGTGGCAGGTTAAAAGACAGAGATGATAAACTCGGAATAGATGTAGAAGAGCGAGGTGAACCTGCTGAAGGACCCTGAGGATCACCAAAAACAACTTTGGAAGGGGAAGTGGGTCCAGAAGAGGGAACACTGATAGGAGAGATAGGAGAAGTGGGCACTGTAGGAGATTGAGGAGGAGGAGAGGAGCTCTGGATCGGCCGTGCTTGTCTTGGCGAGGTTGGAAACCCAACACCTGGTCATTCTGAAGGTTGATCCACTGTCCCCATTGGTTGAGCTACCTGTACCATAGGGCTTTGTTCTTTGGTTCCTTCGACTGCTGCCTCAGGCTCTTGTGCTGACCTAGAATTTTTGGATACAAAGACGATCCTAGGCTTGTGAGGTCTAGAAGATGAAGGAACGTCATCTTTGTTTTTGGTTCAAATTTTTGCCTTTCTCTTCATCTCTGCTTGGTATTTAGCCTCTGACCCTGTGATGAACTCTTTTAGGGTGATCCCCTTTGCTGCCAACCAACTATTGGTGTTAGCCAATATTGGTTCAAATCTTTTCCTTAAAGAGGTCAATTCTTTTTGAGACCAGTTAATTGGAGGAAGAGGGGAACCAGTGACCTTTTCTATCAGATATCTACTGTTCACGACATTCCCATCATCAATCAACCTTGAAGGGACCTCAGTAAGTCTGAGGTACTCTATTTGCTCTAGCGTGAGATGGCAATAGTCCATCTTCCTTATCTCTTCAGCCGTCCTTATATCCACCCAGATGTCCTCAATCATGGGCTCGTGGAACTGAGTCTTCCTTTGGATCATCTCTCTGACTCCCCTGTAATCAAGTTTTTCCTATCTCTTGAATAATTTGATGGTAACCATCTGCATCTTTGTTTCCATAACCCTAGCTTTAGTCGATGTAGCAACTGAAAATCTGCCAATCTAGATAGGAAACTTGAAATCAAGTCTCTTAAGCTCCATCTGTTTTGAGTGCACGACGGCCAGTTGTCGGCAAAGCTCCATTAGGACCAACCTATCTGAAGGGAATCTAGGGAGCATATAAGGGTATCCTTGGTAGAAACCCACCTCAAGATAAGAAAATGTAGAGAACCGGAGGAACATGTAGCCAAAACTTTTCACTACTATCTAGGCCTCATCTGATATTCTCTTCTGTTCTAGTTGAAGATCGAAGAGACATAGGAATACGGCAAAGAACGCGTCATTCACTCATTTGAAATGATGTGTTGACCCCTGAAGTGTTAGCTGCGGATAGTATGAATAGACCGGGGTGGTCTTCCTATCTCCTTCTATTGTTAAACCTGGGAAAGATCGCATGGCAGCAGCTATGTAGACCAGGTACGAGGTCATGTAGAATTTGAAAGAAGTTTGTACCTTGGTTAGTTGCTCGTGAATAACATTGCTGATCTGTTCCCCCCAGAAGATGGCTTATTTGCCTTGCAGGATGCTCTTAATGAATGGATACATCCATTCATGGAATTGTGAAGAGGATGGGAGGCCCCGTACTCTATTGAGGAGGGTGATTAAGTCACCAACTTCTTCAATGAAGTCAGTTCTGGGGAAGCTTTTCGGCCATCTAGATAGACTGGCCCTTGGGGTTTTTAACCATTTATGGTTTATGACCTTCTTTTCCCTCTCGAGGTCTTTGTCGTACTCCCTTTACGCATTCTCGAAGTCAATTTGGGTTACTTTGGTGGCTGGTGGACATAGGAAAACTTTGTCGATAAATTTGGGGTCCAACCGAATGATCATGCTGCCACTAGCATCTGAGACTGATCTAGTCTCCTTGTCATAAAAATGCATGCATTAGAGGATTAACTCTGCATGATGTGCTACTACTGGGAAGGTGGCCACCAGGTGGATGTTGCTCTCAATAATCCTCTTTATCCCAGTGCTGGGATTTGTTGCTTTGGTTCATCCCAGGAATTTGGCCATATCTACGTGGCCAATCTCAGTGTCTCGAATGTCATCGACATTCGAGGTAACCACTATGAGCGGGAAGATGCCCTGGTACTTGTATTTCATCATCTTCGCCTTTGAAGGAGATACTTCCGTCATAGGGTACGATCTTGCTTGGACGGGAGCAGGTGTGCAGGATTTCGCTGAAGGTGCTGCAGCCATAGTCGAAAGGAGAGTGAGAGAGAGGGGGAGAGAAATTTAAGTGACATAGGCTATGGGAGGTCACTTATTTAGGCTAGGTTAAGCAAAGGAATGAGGAGCGAGAAAGAAAAAGTGTGAAAGGGACAACTTAGGAAAAATCCTGGGAGTTGGCTGAAAAAGAAGAAAAATGCAGAGGCGGCGAAAATTGCTGCCCTTGCAGGGAAAATGCAGGGGTAGAGAAAATCATTGCCCTTGCATGAAAAATGCAGGGGCGGTGAAAATCACTACCCTTGCATGGAAAATGCAGAGGCAGAAAAAATTGCTGCCTTTGCAGGGAGACCGTAGGGAAAATGCAGAGGAAAGTGTGGAAGGGCGGTGAAAATCGCCGCCCTCGCACAGAGAATAAGAAAAATGTGGGTGGCGAAAATCGCCGCCCGCACGAGGCCGTGGTGGTAAAAACCATGGGCAGGAAGGGGACGAGGGAAACAAAAGGAAAAAACACTTAAAAACTACCAAAAACAACCTAACAAGGAAAAAAAACAAGAAATAAATCAACCGACAAACCCTACTTGGAAAATGTGTGCGCCACGAGGTTGGATCCATGAGCTGGTACATCGAAATGTCACTTAAGTTGCCCAAGTGCAAGAGGTAGGAGGAGGAGAGGAAGTAGTGAGAAGAAAGAGGCTCAAATCAGAATATATAGGGTGAAAAACTCACCCCAACAACCTAACGCGTGTGGCCATTAATGCCTTACACAGAAATCGAGACGTGCAAGGGCGGCGAAAATCGTCGCCCTTGCATGGAAAATGTAGGGGTGGCAAAAATCGCTGCCCTTGCATGGAAAAACAAGGGATAAGCATGGGCGGCGAAAATCGCCGCCCTTGCATGGAAAATGCAAAAGAGACTAACTCCGGAAAGAGGAGAAAAAGGAAAAGGGGAAGGGAAAACTTGGCCTTGACGGGATAGTAACCACTCCCCGATCCGACCAAGATGAAAATGAATAAAGGAACTCGTATCAGAAAATGAGATAGAGAGACGAGAGACAAAACGGACAAGTTTCGTAGGGGGTTGCTTCCAAAATGAGCTAAGCTAATTTTGGAAACAATAGCTGGCTCCTGTTGGGGAACTTCTGCTTGTTGAAAAGATAAGCAGAAGTAGAAAACCAGTCTCAAAGTGCCTTCATCCCAGTCATTGGGCTACGGAGTCGAGCAAAAAATGAGAAATAAAGATAGACAAAACAAGAACTGTATATATTTTAAAAATGGACTCATCCGAGCTTCAAGGGTTGAAAAGCTTTAGATGCTGCCCATTGTGAGGTAGTGTAAACGGTGTTCCATCTTTATACTCCAGCAAAAAGTTGGCTTCACCATAGAGCTGCCGAATGTTGAACGGACCCCTCCACAGGGAGTCGAATTTGCCGTGCATCCCTTTTGGTTCATGTCGCTTGTCCCATAACAAGACTTGATCTCTGACTTGGAACTCACGCGCTTTAGCTTTTTTATCAAAAAGCACCTTCACCTGGTTCTAATGTTCCCTGATCCGATCCACCACCATAACTCGTTGTTCGTTCAGCTCAGTCAGACACACGATCCGCTTGTCAACTGAGCTTTCAAAGGTTGAGTCTTTGATTGCTCTGGTTAATCTGAGTGCTGGTAGTTCAAGGGTGATGGGGATTTCTGCATTTTGTCCATATAGGAGTTGGAAAGATGACATACCTATAGCTCTTTTAGGTGTTATCCTATCAGCCCATAAAGCATCATACAAAGCTTTGTGCCATGTTCTCTAATTGTCGTCCACCAACTTCCTAATAATGGTGACTAGGTTCCTGTTACTTGATTCTGCTTGTCCATTTCCCTAAGAGAAATAGTCTGAAGTGTGAGACAAGGTAATCCCATAGTGGAAACAAAATTGAGTGATTTCATGTGACAAAAAGCAGGTTGCATTATCTGTCACAATTTTTAGTGGAACCCCAAACCTGGAGATGATATTTTCTTTGAGGAAGGTGCATACTACTTCAGATGTAGCATGCTTAGTTGGTTTGGCCTCCACCCACTTAGTAAAATAGTCTGTCACGGTGAGGACATAATCATGTTCGGTGCTTGAAGATGGGTTAATTGTGCCAATAAAATCAATACCCCACTATTGGAATGGTTCATCGATCACAACTGGCTTGAGGGGAAAAGTAGGTAGCTTAGGTTTTTCGATGAATTGCTGACACAGTTCACACTTACGCACCCATTTGTAAGTATCCTGAAAAAGAGTGGGCCAGTAGTACCTTGCTCGCAGAATCTTGTGTGCCATCACCAGTGTAGAGAAATGTCCTCCACAGGCCAAATTGTGGAAAGATTCTAAAAGTCTTCCTTGTTGAGCCTTGTCAAGACAATGAAGAAATGCCTCGTCCAGGTTCCTCTTATAAAGACCATTATCCCACAGATCATAACCAACTGCTTTTAATTTAACATTCCATTTTTATTTAAAAGAAAGATGAGGAAGACATTCACCATATATTAGGAAATAAGCAATATTAGAAAACCACTCATCAGTAGTGGCAACAAAGAGAACTGTGGGCATGCTTTTGATATCTTGATCTTCACTTTTTAATTCATCTGGAATGTTGTTGGCGATCAATTGGCAGAGGCCCCTTCCTCGTACAAGTTTGGTTGGTTTGATGTCCAGATCAAATTCGTAAATTTTGGAAATCCAGTTACCCCTCTTTGTACCAAACTCTTGCTAAGTCAAAATAGATTTTATTGTTGTATCCGACACGAGAACTTCGGTGTGAGAATTTAGGATATAAAACCTGAACTGCTTGACAGCCTTGACCACGGCGTAAGCATGTTTCTCCATAAGGGAATATTTTAATTCATGATTTTTGAGTGGGCAACTCATGAATGAAATAGGAGATTTTATATTTTTTGAATTTGGTTGAACCAAAATAGCTGACAGTGTATGCTCAGAGGCGTAACTATATATCTTGAAACCTTTAGTATAGTCTGGATAGACCAAAACTGGTGCCTGAATGATTGCTTCCTTAATTTCTTTGAACATTGATTTGCCCTCGGTAGTCCACCTGAATGCGGCATTGTTATTCATCATGTTGACAATATGATGGGTTTTCTCGGCAAATTCTAGAACGAATCTCCTAAAGAAATTCACTTTTCCAAAGAAAGAGTGAACTGCGGTCTTGCTGGTAGGTAGAGTAAGTTCCTGGATGGAGCTAACTCTTTTTGAATCAATCCTGATGCCTTCTCGAGACACTATGTGTCCGAGAAGTTTCCCTTTAGTTACTCTGAAGATGGATTTCTTTGGCTTTAATGAGATGCCATTTTGACGGCAGCGCTTCGGTACCTTTCACAAATGCTAAACATGCTTAGAACGCTGTTTTGAAAATACCGTCAGATCGTCAAGGTATACTACAATGAATTTTCCCATTACATCTTTGAAATCAAGATCCATAGCCCTTTGAAAAGTGGTGCCTGCATTTATTAGACCGAACGGCATCCTGCAATAAGCGAAAGTGCCCCAGGGGGTGGTGAATGTTGTTTTGTGTTGATCTGCTTTCCCGACTTCAACTTGATTATAACCAAAAAAACTGTCAAGCATTGATAACATTTCTGAACCTGTTACCATCTATAAGACTTGATCCATAATGGGAAGGGGATAGTTATCTTTTAAGGACAATTGATTTAGGTTCTTGAAATCTACACAGATTCGAATCTCACCATTTTTCTTTCTGACGGGTACTATGTTAGCAACCCATGTTCAGTGATGGATCGAAAAAATTATCCAAGCATCCAACATCTTTTGTATCTCAGCTAAAATAGTACCTGAGATTTTTGGATTATATTGCCTGGATTTCTGTTTGTAAGGCACAGAGTTGGCTTTCAGAGGGATGTCATGATGAATGTCATGTGGCCTGAGAGATTTCAAGTCATCATAAGAGTATGCCAATACGTCCCTATATTGGCAGAGTAAACTAGCAAGCTCAAACCTTTCTTTAGAAGTGCATCATTTTCCAATGTTTACCATCTTAGGGTCATTCTTGGTTCCCAAGTTGACTTGATCAAAATCTTAAGAAGAATTCGAATCTGTTAGTTGATGTTTGACAACCCTGTCATGGTCATCAAACAGCTTTTCTAGGGAAACCAAACCTTTGGGAATTTTATTCCCCTTTAGCTGTAGAAAATCTTCACCTGTATGGGTCTGGGTTTCAGGGGTCAGTCCGCACTCCCGGGGCTCACTACCTTCAAAATGCAATTGTTTGAAAGTGTCCTTTTGTTCCAAGAAGGCGATGATTTGATCATCTTTGTTAAACACCTGCCAGTGGTCGACATTGTCTGGTACACTTGGTCAGAAAATTAACTCAATAGTATACTTATCTCCCTTAAAATCTGGGTGGGGAATCAGGAGGGTGGCAGAAACAGCCAATGCATCTGCTCGATCATTGAATTCTCTTAGAACGGCAGAGATATTGAAGGCGTCAAAATTTTCAATTTGATCCCATACTAGATTGCAGTAATGGCGCAACCTCTCATGCTTGGTCTGATAGAGGTTCCTTACCTGACAGACTATCAACTCAGCATCTCCTTTAGCATGGAGTTTTTTAACACCCTTTTCTTTGGCAGCCTGTAGTCCGAGCAACAGGGATTCGTATTCGGCCGTGTTGTTAGTATTATTGAATTGTAATTTGTAGGAAAAAGGATTAATTTCTCCTTGAGGGGATACCAACACAACTCCCACTCCTGATCCAGTAGAAGAGCAACTGCCATCAAACTCCAAAGTCCATAGCTCATCAGGTATTACTTTTTCCATAAAAACTTTTCCGTTTCAGGGAAAAGGTTGTTTTATGTGTTCATTTTGCTTGGGCATTCCATCCTTCACATCAGCTGAAACCAAAATCAAATCATCACCCGTAGGAGTTTCATCTAATGCACCGTGGATCTCGTCTGTGGATAAGAAATAAGTGCCCATGCTTGATGACTCAAATAAAATTTGAGCTTCAGGTGCTGTGGAACGGGTAGCTACATACATGGCTTCCTTTTCAGGAAGCAATCTTTTTATGATGCCTTGAACTGGAATCCTTGCTTCAGATAGGTCCATACTTAACTCGCCTCCAACATTCTTACAGAAATTTTTCCCAAGTAGGATACCATAAGATGCTGGAACATCCGCTACTAGAACCATCATTTTAATTCACTTTTCTAGAAAAGCTGCAAAGGCGTATTGGGCATCTTTTATTTGGCCAAGGAGGGGAACTTGCTTGTTTTCCATGGAAAAACACCTCCCAAAATTTTTGGTTAAAGTTAAGCTGAGAGAATCTGCCACTTTTGCAGGCATGACATTATCTGAAGCCCCGGAGTCTATAATGCAGTTACTTAGTTTGTAACCATTTATAAGCAGGGAAACATAGAAAGGTTCTATTTTTCCAGGAGCAACGGGAGGGGTCACCACCAAATTATTTTGGGTTGGTTTGTCTTTGGGGAGATCAGGAACAACTTTCAAAGGATTTTGTCCTACAGGGACAGCTTTATTTTTAACATACTCTGCTAACCTATCAAACTGCTCTGGGTTAGCCCTCAAATACTCAACCTCTGTCATTTGAATCTTAGTCTTTCTAGCATGATAAATAATATCAAATGATTGAAAAGTGGTTGCAATAGAAGAAGAAGAAATCCCCTCATCAGGGGCTTTGACAGGTACTTCACTGGCCTGAGTAGTAAGAGAGGGGGATATTGAGTGATTGGTAGTAGTTACTCTTTTATGAGTTACCTGATCTTTTGATTGCGGAGGTAATAGAGTCCCGCGTTGGGAAATAGAAACTGCTGGCTGGGGCTCATCATCTGCTTTCCCTTTGTCAGCATGTGAAGCTGACTGATTTCGAGATCTAGTAAAAATAGCGTAAGCTCCCTCTGAATCTTCCCCTTTACTTCCAGTTTCATCTTGATAATCTAGGAAATCGATACTGGAGTCACTAGCTAATTCTTCATCCTGTTCATCAAAGAGGTTAGCACTTTCTAATTGATCTAGTTGCGGCTGAAAGGAGTGGTCGTGCTCAGCTTCTAGGTATTTGACCGCTGAATTTGTAGGTGCTGCTTTAATGGCTAATCTTCCTAAAGGTGGAGGTAGGTGGTTTGATTGTCCTTGGGTTCGGGTAGTATTACCTTGATATGGCTGATTCTAAAATGTCCTCCTGGGTGCATCTCGATAGGTAGGGGCAGATGGGCCTTGAGCAATTTGTCTTTTCAAAGTAATCAGTTCATTTGTTAATTTTTGCACCATAGGATTAGTAGTGCCCGCAGAAGAGCTTTCAGTAGGCGAGGGGTATTTATTTTTACCAGAATCTTTCCTGATTTTGCCTGCCAGGATAAGATCGTCTTCAATCTCGGTGGCCAATCCTTGAGCCAAGGGTAGGTCCATAGGGCTAGCTCGTCTCAACAAAAAACTTACTTCGGGAAGCTGTGAGTTGGTAAAAAAGCATTTAAGATTCTCCGGTGTGGGTTGAGCCACAGTAGGAATCCGATTTCTTAATTTGTTGAACTTGGCTATGAAATCCGTCATGGGTTCCTGGGATTCTTTTTTCATCTGTGTTAGCTGAGCTAACAAAGAATGTGCATCTTCAGTGGGTTTAAACCGAGCTTCAAATATGGACTTTAGGGTATTCCAGTCAGTTACTGACCTGACTTGCAAGTGATAGAACCAATCTACAGCAGCACCTTGTAAAGTCTCCACAAAAAGTCTCACTGCCACATCTTCAAATTCGACCCCTATTACGCCACATGCAATGGAGAAAGCGGCAATATGCTCGTCGGGATGAACCTTTCCATCACCAAAAAATTTAGGAAATTTTTTCCTAGAACTACGAGGTAGTTCGTGCAGAGGTGGGGTTAAATTAAGAGGATCAAAAGAATTACCCCACGGGCCTTGAGCCATTATGATAAGGGGATGAAAAGGTGGGATAACAAACCTTGGTGGAGTGTTTATAGGTAGACAGCGATTGACAGTGGGAAAAGGAGTTCTACCTTGTGTTGGTGACCCGACAAGTCTAGAAAGAACACTCCTAGACCGTCGAAGAGAAGCTGACGAGGGAAATAGATCAAAATTACTCTGTTGCGCCAACTCAAACACAAGGTCAACAACACCCTTAGATCGCCAACCTCTGGTGTAACATGGGGTTGCCAGATTTTAAAAACAAAAATGGGACCAAAACTACTTCAAGTTGAAGCTTGAGGCTCCAAGATGCGTGTTCTTCCCAGTAGCTCTGGTTAATCTGACCAGATAATATAATGGAGATAGTTGGTAAGGCTATAATGATAATGGGTAAGACATGAAATGGAGTCGCTAGATTACGTAATGGGTAAGGGTAGGGATTGATTCAACCTGAAACTTGAGGTTTCAGACTGCACATTCGATTCCCCAGCGGAGTCACCAAAAAACTGTTGGGTGAATATTTTGTCATCAACTAACTGATGGCAAAATGGGGATATCAGCAACAGCATAAGGGAGAATTACACCACGAAGAGTGTGGCTTTACCAAATCTAGACGAGGTAAATCTCTCCTCTCATCAAGGGGAGGTTCCCTATCAATATTTACGTGCTATAAGCATATATATAATTAAGCATAAAATAACACATGGGGGGGGGTAGAACAACATCTACTTCTCTTTTTTCAGAAGTAATGTATAAAGAATAAAAGAGAAAAAATCTCTGGTCTAAAGTTAACAACACTCCTCTTCTTTCAAGAATGGTATCAAACGAAGAGCAAGAGATTACCTGAAGTAACAAAGTTCACAATAACGCTCATACAAGCACAAAGTCTTCCGTAGCTTCTCCACAGATCCGGAACAAGTACAACCGTAGAGTAAAGTGAAGCACAAAGTCTTCACCTGAAACTACAAAAGATAAAAGAATCCCAAAGGTAAAAGTAGCACAAAGTCTATCTCCTACCCTCAAGAAGTGCCCTCAGATAATAATAACACACCCACTTTGCTTATTAAATCAGATGGATAAGATATTACTTAGGAAAGAGACATAAGAACTACTTCCCGAACAATACAGACAATCTCAACACAAAGTCTGAAATAACTTGCTTCTCATTCATTCAACAGAATATGATTTACAAGTTTGAGCACAAAGTCTCAAAAGTTGCTTCAATTTCAGTAGAGTGTTTGCTATTGAATTTTCCAAAAACTACTACTTCTTTTACAAATGAGGTCTCCATTATATATAGGGAGAAAATCCTCAAAAACAAAAAAATAATAAAATATAAAATATCTTGGTCAAAGATGATTCATCTTTGACTTTTAGATATTTTCTAAAAATATTTTATTCGTAATTATATATTAAAAAATTTGCATGCATTCTGCACAAAACATAAATGCATAAGGATAGAAGAAGAGAGAAAAAGAGAGAGAGAGTGTCATTTTTTGCTGCTGGACTTCTTCAAATGAGCATCGTACATGGTGATCGATGCCTGAATTCCTACACTATCCGGTGCAACTACATTTTTGGAGACGACCCTTGATCTGATTAGTGCATCTTTCAATGCTGTGATGGCCTTAGAGTGGCCAGTTAACCTGGATTTTAAATTCTCCAAAGTTAACTGAGCATCTAGAATGCTGTCTACTGAAGTCATTGAGAAAGATGCTCCTTTGAAATCTTTCTGGATCATCCCTTCGAAATTCTGAATCATTTCATCTGCTGGAAGGAACTGATGATCCTTGAAGGTCAAGTCACAGGGCAGCTCTTCTAATTTGTTTAACAAGCTCAGGTCACTTTTATCACTAGCTTCCTTGAAAGCTTTGAGATCATCAATTAGATCTTTGAGTACCTGAATCCTGAAGATCATCACCTCTTTGATCTCAACATAGGAATCTTTGTTGGGGATGACACTGATAGATATCAGGGTACTCTTTTTTAGATCTTTCATTTCCTTCTATCTGTCGAGATCTTTCTCCAAGCCATCAATTTCCTGAGAGACAAGGGAGACAAAATTGTCTACCTGAGCTTTCAACCTCTTCATTTTTCCTATTCTTTCCGCAACCTTAGATAGCAGAGAGATTCCTTGGTTGTGCATTCTGTCAATATATTCCTCCATTACTTTCCCCTTCAAATAAGTCTTTTCAGCTTTCTGAATGACTGAATCATCCACAGAAAAGGCCTCTGGAGTCGCTGCTTCAGGTGGGATAGTGAAACTCCTGATTACTACCATTAACTGCTCAGTCTTGGCTTTATAAAAATCCTTCATCTCTTTTTCCTTGTCAAACTTTTGGACCATAATGTCCATTGCTACCTGAAGGTCACTCTTTGCCCCTTCGTGAGTAACTTTGCCAAGTTCGACACGAGAGAGGGAATAACTGCTCATATCAAAACCTTCAAGGGCTGCATCCTGAGGAGGTTTGGCAATTTCTAGAAATTTTTGCCCCTTCTCTTCGACTAACCTGGAGAGGATTTTTGGCCTTTTAGGAGCCTTTGCTTTTGCTGGTATGATCTTCCCAAAGTCGAATTCATCTGGGGAGATGGCCATTTTCTTTCTTTTAGGTATGAAAGCAGACATCCATGGAGGGAGAGAAGTACCTGTTGCAACAATAATCGCCTATGCTGGTGTCATTGTAGTAGCTTCCACACTACTGGTGGTGACAGTAGTCGTGGTTAGAGTGATAGGCGAAATTGTACCAACTTCTGATTCTGGATCAGGTGCAGGGCTTGGTGGCAGGTTAAAAGACGGAGATGATAAACTCGGAATAGAGGTAGAAGAGCGAGGTGAACCTGCTGAAGGACCTTGAGGATCACCAAAAACAACTTTGAAAGGGGAAGTGGGTCCAGAAGTGGGAACACTAATAGGAGAGATAGGAGAAGTGGGCATCGTAGGAGATTGAGGAGGAGGAGAGGAGCTCTGGATCGGCCGTGCTTGTCTTGGCGAGGTTGGAGACCCAACACTTGGTCATTCTGAAGGTTGATCCACTGTCCCCATTGGTTGAGCTGCTTGTACCCCAGGGCTTTGTTCTTTGGTTCCTTCAGCTGCTACCTCAGGCTCTTGTGCTGACCTAGGCTTGTGAGGTCTAGAAGATGAAGGAACGTCATCTTTGTTTTTGGTTCAAATTTTTGACTTTCTCTTCATCTCTGCTTGGTATTTAGCCTCTGACCCTGTGATGAACTCTTTTAGGGTGATCCCCTTTGCTGCCAACCAACTATTGGTGTTAGCCAATATTGGTTCAAATCTTTTCCTTAAAGAGGTCAATTCTTTTTGAGACCAGTTAATTGGAGGAAGAGGGGAACCAACGACCTTTTCTATCAGATATATATTTTTCACAACATTCCCATCATCAATCAACCTTGAAGGGACCTCAACAAGTCTGAGGTACTCTATTTGCTTTAGTGTGAGACAGCAATAGTCCATCTTCCTTATCTCTTTAGCCGTCCTTATATCCACCCAGATGTCCTCAATCATGGGCTCGTGGAACTGAGTCTTCCTTCGGATCATCTCTCTGACTCCCCTGTAATCAAATTTTTCCCATCTCTTGAATAATTTGATGGTAACCATCTGCATCTCTATTTCCATAACCCTGGCTCTAGTGGATGTAGCAACTAAAAATCTGCCAATCTGGATAGGAAACTTGAAATCGAGTCTCTTAAGCTACATCTGGTTTGAGTGCATGACGGCCAGTTGTCAGCAAAGCTCCATTAGGACCAACCTATCTGAAGGGAATCTAGGGAGCATATAAGGGTATCCTTGGTAGAAACCCACCCGAAGATAAGAAAATGTAGAGAACCGGAGGAACATGTAGCCAAAACTTTTCACTACTATCCAGGCCTCGTCTGATATTCTCTTCTATTCTAGTTGAGGATCGAAGAGACATAGGAATACGGCAAAGTACACGTTATTCACTCATTTGAAATGATGTGTTGACCCTTGAAGTGTTAGCTTCGGATAGTATGAATAGACCGGGGTGGTCTTCCTATCTCCTTCTATTGTTAAACCTAGGAAAGATCGCATGGCAGCAGCTATGTAGACCAGGTACGAGGTCATGTAGAATTTGAAAGAAGTTTGTACCTTGGTTAGTTGCTCGTGAATAGCATTGTTGATATGTTCCCCCCAGAAGATGGCTTGTTTGCCTTGCAGGATGATCTTAATGAATGGATACATCCATTCATGGAATTGTGAAGAGGATGGGGTGCCCCGTACTCTACTGAGGAGGGTGATTAAGTCACTAACTTCTTCAATGAAGTCAGTTCTCGGGAAGCTTTTCGGCCATCTAGATAGTCTGGCCCTTGGGGTTTTTAACCATTTATGGTTTATGACCTTCTTTTCCCTCTCAGGGTCTTTGTCGTACTCCCTTTACGCGTTCTCGAAGTCAATTTGGGTTACTTCGGTGGCTGGTGGACATAAGAAAACTTTGTCGATAAATTTGAGGTCCAACCGAATGATCATGCTGCCACTAGCATCTGAGACTGATCTAGTCTCCTTGTCATAAAAATGCACGCATTAGAGGATGAACTCCGCATGATGTGCTACTACTAGGAAGGCGGCCACCAGGTGGATGTTGCTCTCAATAATCCTCTTTATCCCAGTGCTGGGATTTGTTGCTTTGGTTCATCCCAGGAATTTGGCCATATCTACGTGGCCGATCTCGGTGTTTCGAATGTCATCGACATTCGAGGTAACCAATATGAGCGAGAAGATGCCCTGGTACTTGTATTTCATCGTCTTCGCCTTTAAAGGAGATACTTCTATCATAGGGGATGATCTTGCTTGGACGGAAGCAGGTGTGCAGGATTTCGCTGAAGGTGCTGCAGCCATAGTCGAAAGGAGAGTGAGAGAGAGGGGGAGAGAATTTTAAGTGACATAGGCTATGGGAGGTCACTTAAATAGGCTAGGTTAAGCAAAGGAACGAGTAGCGAGAAAGAAAAAGCGTGAAAGGGACAACTTAGGAAAAATCCTAGGAGTTGGCTGAAAAAGAAGGAAAATGTAGAGGCGGCAAAAATTGCCACCCTTGCAGGGAAAATGCAGGGGCGAAAAAAATCACTGCCCTTGCATGAAAAATGTAGGGGCGGTGAAAATCGTCGCCCTTGCATGGAAAATGCAGAGGCGGCAAAAATTGCCGCTTTTACAGGGAGACCGTAGGGAAAATGCAGAGGAAAGTTTGGAATGGCGGTGAAAATCGCCGCCCTCGTACAGAGAATAAGAAAAATGTGGGTGGCAAAAATCATCGCCCGCATGAGGCCACGGTGGTAAACACCATGGGCAGGAAGGGGACGAGGGAAACAAAAGGAAAAAACACCTAAAAACTACCAAAAACAACTTAACAAGGAAAAAAACAAGAAATAAATCAACTGACAAACCCTACCTGGAAAACGTGCGCACCACGAGGTTGGATCCACAAGCTGGTGTGTCGAAATGTCACTTAAGGTGCCCAAGTGCAAGAGGTAGGAGGAGGAGAGGAAGTAGTGAGAAGAAAGAGGCTCAAATCAGAATATATAGGGTGAAAAACTCACCCCAACAACCCAATGCGCGTGGCCATTAATGCCTTACATGGAAATCGAGACGTGCAAGGGCGGCAAAAATCACCGCCCTTGCATGGAAATTGTAGGGGCGGCAAAAATTGCTGCCCTTGCATGGAAAAACAAGGGATAAGCATGGGCGGCAAAAATTGCCGCCCTTGCATGGAAAATGCAAAAGAGACTAACTCCAGAAAGAGGAGAAAAAGGAAAAGGGGAAGGGAAAACTTGGCCTTGACAGGATAGTAACCACTCCCTGATCCGACCAAGATGAAAATGAATAAAGGAACTCGTATTAGAAAATGAGATAGAGAGACGAGAGACGAAATGGACAAGTTTTGTAGGGGTTGCTTCCAAAATGAGCTAAGCTAATTTTGGAAACAATAGCTGGCTCTTATTGGGGAACTTCTGCTTGTTGAAAAGATAAGCGAAAGTAGAAAACCAGTCTCAAAGTGCCTTCATCCCAATCATTGGGCTACGAAGTTGAGCAAAAAATGAGAAAGAAAGATAGACAAAACAATTTTACAAATGGACTCATCTGAGCTTCAAGGGTTGAAAAGCTTTAGATGCTGCCCATTGTGAGGAAGTGTAAACGGTGTTCCATCTTTATACTCCAGCAAAAAGCTGGCTTCGCCACAGAGCTGCTGAATGTTGAACGGACCCCTCCACAGGGAGTCGAATTTGCCGTGCATCCCTTTTGGTTCACGCCGCTTGTCCCATAACAAGACTTGATCTCTGACTTTGAACTCACGCGCTTTAGCTTTTTTATCAAAAAGCACCTTCACCTGGTTCTAATGTTCCATGATCCGATCCACCACCATAAATCGTTGTTCGTTCAGCTCAATCAGACACATGATCTACTTGTCAACTGAGCTTTCAAAGGTTGAGTCTTCGATTGCTCTGGTTAATCTGAGTCCTGGTAGTTCAAGGGTGATGGGGATTTCTGCATTTCATCCATATAGGAGTTGGAAAGGTGACATACCTATAGCTCTTTTAGGTGTTATCCTGTCGGCCCATAAAGCATCATACAAAGCTTTGTGCCATGTTCTCTGATTGTCGTCCACCAACTTCCTAATAATGGTGACCAGGTTCCTGTTACTTGATTCTGCTTGTCCATTTCCCTGAGAGAAATAGTCTGAAGTGTGAGACAAGGTAATCCTATAGTGGAAACAAAATTGAGTGATTTCATGTGACGAAAAGTAGGCTGCATTATCTGTCACAATTTTTAGTGGAACCCCAAACCTGGAGACGATATTTTCTTTGAGGAAGGTGCATACTACTTCAGATGTAGCATGCTTAGTTGGTTTGGCCTCCACCCACTTAGTAAAATAGTCTATCACGGTGAGGACATAATCATGTCCAGCGCTTGAAGATGGGTTAATTGCGCCAATAAAATCAATACCCCACTGTTGGAATGGTTCATTGATCACAACTGGCTTGAGGAGCAAAGTAGGTAGCTTAGGTTTTCCGATGAATTGCTGACACAGTTCACACTTACGCACCCATTTGTAAGTATCCTGAAAATGAGTGGGCCAGTAGTACCTTGCTCTCAGAATCTTGTGTGCCATCAACGGTGCAGAGAAATGTCCTCCACAGGCCAAATTGTGGAAACATTCTAAAAGTCTTCCTTGTTGAGCCTTGTCAACATAATGAAGAAATGCCCCGTCCAGGTTTCTCTTATAAAGACCATTGTCCCACAGATCATAACCAACTGCTTTTAATTTAACATTCCATTTTTCTTTAAAAGAAAGATGAGGAAGACATTCACCATATGTTAGGAAATAAGCAATGTTAGAAAACCACTCATCAGTAGTGGCGACAAAGATAACTATGGGCACGCTTTCGATATCTTGATCTTCACTTTTTAATTCATCTGGAATGTTGTTGGTGATCAATTGGCAGAGGCCCCTTCCTCGTACAAGTTTGGTTGGTTTGATGTCCAGATCAAATTCCTAAATTTTGGCAATCCAGTTACCCCTCTTTGTACCAAACTCTTGCTGAGTGAAAATAGATTTTATTGTTGTATCCGGCACGAGAACTTCGGTGTGAGAATTCAGGATATAAAACCTGAACTGCTTGACAGCCTTGACCACGGCGTAAGCATGTTTCTCCATAAGAGAATATTTTAATTTGTGATTTTTGAGTGAGAAACTCATGAATGAAATAGGAGATTCTATATTTTCTAAATTTGGTTGAACCAAAATAGCTGACAGTGTATGCTCAGAGGCGTAACTATATATCTCGAAACCTTTAGTATAGTCCGGACAGACCAAAACTGGTGCCTGAATGATTTCTTCCTTAATTTCTTTGAACACTGATTTGCCCTCGGTAGTCCACCTGAATGCGGCATTGCTCTTCATCATGTTGACAATATGACGGGTTTTCTCGGCAAATTCCGAAACGAATCTCCTAAGAAAATTCACTTTTCCAAAGAAAGAGTGAACTGCGGTCTTGCTGGTAGGCAGAGTAACTTCCTGGATGGAGCTAACTCTTTTTGAATCAATCCTGATGCCTTCTCGAGACACTATGTGTCTGAGAAGTTTCCCTTCAGTTACTCTGAAGACGGATTTCTTTGGGTTTAACGAGATGCCGTTTTGACGGCAGCGCTTCAGTACCTTTCGCAAATGGTAAACATGCTCAGAACGCTATTTTGAAAATACCGTCAGATCGTCTAGGTATACTACAATGAATTTTCTCATTACATATTTGAAAGCAAGATCCATAGCCCTTTGAAAAGTGGTGCCTGCATTTATTAGACCGAACAGCATCCTGCGGTAAGCGAAAGTGCCCCAGGGGGTGGTGAACGTTGTTTTGTGTTGATCTGCTATCCCGACCTCAACTTGATTATAACCAAAAAAACCGTCAAGCATTGATAACATTTTTGAACCTGTTACCATCTATAAGACTTGATCCATAATGGGAAGGGGATAGTTATCTTTTAAGGACAACTGATTCAGGTTCTTGAAATCTACACAGATTCAAATCTCACCATTTTTATTTTTGACGGGTACTATGTTAGCAACCCATGTTGAGTGATGGATCAGAAAAAATATCTGAGCATCCAACATCTTTTGTATCTCAGCTAAAATAGTACCTGAGATTTTTGGATTATATTGCCTGGATTTCTGTTTGTAAGGCACAGAGTTGGCTTTCAGAGGGATGTCATGATGAATGTCATGTGGCCTGAGAGATTTCAAGTCATCATAAGAGTAAGCCAATACGTCCCTATATTGGCAGAGTAAACTAGCAAGCTCAAACCTTTCTTTAGAAGTGCAGCATTTTCCAATGTTTACCATCTTAGGGTCATTCTTGGTTCCCAAGTTGACTTGATCAAAATCTTGAGAAGAATTTGAATCTGTTAGTTGATGTTTGATGAACCTGTCATGGTCATCAAACAGCTTCTCTAGGGAAACCAAACCTTTGGGAATTTTATTCCCCTTTAGTTGTAGAAAATCTTCACCTGTATGGGTCTGGGTTTCAGGGGTCAGTCCGCACTCCCGGGGCTCACTACCTTCAAAATACAATTGTTTGAAAGTGTCCTTTTGTTCCAAGAAGGCGATGATTTGATCATCTTTGTTAAACACTTGCCAGTGGTCAATATTGTCTGGTACACTTGGTTGGAAAATTAACTAAATAGTATACTTATCTCCCTTAAAATCTGGGTGGGGAATCAGGAGGGTGGCAGAAACAGCCAATGCATCTGCTCGATCATTGAATTCTCTCAGAATGGCGGAGATATTGAAGGCATCAAAATTTTCAACTTGATCCCATACTAGATTGCGGTAATGGTGCAACCTCTCATGCTTGGTCTGATAGAGGTTCCTTACCTGACAGACTATCAACTCAGCGTCTCCTTTAGCATGGAGTTTTTTAACGCCCTTTTCTTTGGTAGCCTGTAGTCCGAGCAACAGGGATTCGTATTCGGCCGTGTTGTTAGTATTATTGAATTGTAATTTGTAGGAAAAAGGAGTAATTTCTCCTTGAGGGGATACCAACACAACTCCCACTCCTGATCTAGTAGAAGAGCAACTACCGTCAAACTCCAAAGTCCACAGCTCATCAGGTATTACTTTTTCCATAAAAACTTTTCCATTTTAGGGAAAAGGTTGTTTTATGTGTTCGTTTTGCTTGGGCATTCCATCCTTCACATCAGCTGAAACCAAAATCAAATCATCACCCGTAGGAGTTTCATCTAATGCACCATGGATCTCGTTTGTGGATAAGAAATAAGTGCCCATGCCTGATGACTCAAATAAAATCTGAGCTTCAGGTGCTGTGGAACGGGTAACTACATACCTGGCTTCCTTTTCAGGAAGCAATCTTTTCATGATGCCTTAAACCAGAATCCTTGCTTCAGATAGGTCCATACTTAACTCGCCTCCAACATCCTTACAGAAATTTTGCCCAAGTAGGATACCATAAGATGCTGGAACATCCGCTACTAGAACCGTCATTTTAATTCGCTTTTCCAAAAAAGCCGCAAAGGTGTATTGGGCATCTTTTATTTAGCCAAGGAGGGGAACTTGCTTGTTTTCCATGTAAAAACACCTCCCAATATTTTTAGTTAAAGTTAAGCCGAGAGAATCTGCCACTTTTGCAGGCATGACGTTATTTGAAGCCCCGAAGTCTATAATGCAGTTACTTAGTTTGTAACCATTTATAAGCAGGGAAACATAGAAAGGTTCTATTTTTCTAGGAGCGACGGGAGGGGTCACCACCAAATTATTTTGGGTTGGTTTGTCTTTGGGGAGATCAGGAACAACTTTCAAAGGATTTTGTCCTACAGGGACAGCTTTATTTTTAACATACTCCGCTAACCTATCAAACTGCTATGGGTTAGCCCTCAAATACTCAACCTCTGTCATTTAAATCTTAGTCTTTCTAGCATGATCAATAATATCGAATGATTGAAAAGTGGTTGCAATAGAATAAGAAGAAATCCCCTCATCAGGGGCTTTGACAGGTACTTCACTAGCCTGAGTAGTAAGAGAGGGGGATATTGAGTGATTGGGAGTAGTTACTTTTTTATGAGTTACCTGATCTTTTAATTGCGGAGGTAATGGAGTCCCACGTTGGGCAATAGAAACTGTTGGCTGGGGCTCATCATCTGCTTTCCCTTTGTCAGCGTGTGAAGCTGACTGATTTCGAGATCTGGTAAAAATAGCGTAAGCTCCCTCTGAATCTTCCCCTTTACTTCCAGCTTCATCTTGATAATCCAAGAAACCGATACTGGAGTCACCAGCTAATTCTTCATCCTATTCATCAAAGAGGTTAGCACTTTCTGATTGATCTAGTTGCGACTGAAAGGAGTGGTCGTGCTCAGCTTCTAGGTATCTGACTGTTGAATTTGTAGGTGCTGCTTCAATGGCTAATCTTCCTGAAGGTGGAGGTAGGTGGTTTGATTGTCCTTGGGTTCGGGCAATATTACCTTGATATGGCTGATTCTAAAATGTCCTCCTGGGTGCATCTCGATAGGTAGGGGCAGACGGGCCTTGAGCAATTTGTCTTTTCAAAGCAATCAGTTCATTTGTTAATTTTTGCACCATAGGATTAGTAGTGCCCGCAGAAGAGCTTTCGGCAGGCGAGGGGTATTTATATTTACCAGAATCTTTCCTGATTTTGCCTGCCAGGATAAGATCATCTTCAATCTCGGTGGCCAATCCTTGAGCCAAGGGTAGGTCCATAGGGCCAGCTCGTCTCAACAAAAAACTTACTTCGGGAAGCTGTGAGTTGGTAAAAAAGCATTTGAGATTCTCCGGTGTGGGTTGAGCCACAGTAGGAATCCGATTTCTTAATTTGTTGAACTTGGCTATGAAATCCATCATGGGTTCCTAGGATTCTTTTTTCATCTGTGTTAGCTGAGCTAACAAAGCATGTGCATCTTCAGTGGGTTTAAACCGAGCTTCAAATATGGACTTTACGATATTCCAGTCAGTTACTGACCTGACTTGCAAGTGATAGAACCAATCCGCAGCGGTACCTTGTAAAGTGTCCACAAAAAGTCTCACTGCCACATCTTCAAATTCAACCCCTATTACGCCACATGCAATGGAGAAAGTGGAAATATGCTCGTCGGGATGAACCTTTCCATCACCAAAAAATTTAGAAATTTTTTTCCTAGAACTACGAGGTAGTTCGTGCAGAGGTGGGGTTAAATTAAGAGGACCGAAAGAATTATCCCACAGGCCTTGAGCCATTATGATAAGGGGATGAAAAGGTGGGATAACAAACCTTGGTGGAGTGTTTATAGGTAGACGGTGATTGACAGCGGAAAAAGGAGTTCTACCTTGTGTTGGTGACCCGACAAGGCTAGAAAGAACACTCCTAGACCGTCGAAGAGAAGCTGATGAGGGAAATAGATCAAAATTACTCTGTTGTGCCAACTCAAACACAGGGTCAACAACACCCTTAGATCTCTGACCTCTGGTGTAACGTGGGGTTGCCAGATTTTAAAAACAAAAATGGGACCGAAACTACTTCAAGTTGAAGCTTGAGGCTCCAAGATGCGTGTTCTTCCCAGTAGCTCTGGTTAATCTGACCAGATAATATAATGGAGATAGCTGGTAAGGCTATAATGATAATGGGTAAGACATGAAATGGAGTCACCAGATTACGTAATGGGTAAGGGTAGGGACTGCTTCAACCTGAAACTTGAGGTTTCAGACTGCACATTCGATTCCCCAGCGAAGTCACCAAAAAACTGTTAGGTGAATATTTTGTCATCAACTAACTGATGGCAAAATGGGGATATCAGCGACAGCATAAGGGAGATTTACACCACGAAGAGTGCGGCTTTACCAAATCTAGACAAGGTAAATCTCTCCTCTCATCAAGGGGAGGTTCCCTATCAATATTTACGTGCTATAAGCATATATATAATTAAGCATAAAATAACACATGGGGGGAGGGTAGAACAACATCTACTTCTCTTTTTTCAGAAGTAATGTATAAAGAACAAAAGAGAAAAAATCTCTGGTCTAAAGTTAACAACACTCCTCTTCTTTCAGGAATGGTATCAAACGAAGAGCAAGAGATTACCTGAAATAACAAAGTTCACAAGAACGCTCACGTAAGCACAAAGTCTTCCGTAGCTTCTCCACAGATCCGGAACAAGTACAACCGTAGAGTAAAGTGAAGCACAAAGTCTTCACCTAAAACTACAAAAGGTAAAAGAATCCCAAAGGTAAAAGTAGCACAAAGTCTATCTCCTACCCTCAAGAAGTGCCCTCAGATAATAAAAACACACCCACTTTGCTTATTAAATCAGATGGATAAGATATTACTTAGGAAAGAGACATAAGAACTACTTCCCAAACAATACAGACAATCTCAACACAAAGTCTGAAATAACCTGCTTCTCATTCATTCAACAGAATATGATTTACAAGTTTGAGCACAAAGTCTCAAAAGTTGCTTCAATTTCAGCAGAGTGTTTGCTATTGAATTTTCCAAAAACTACTACTTCTTTTACAAATGAGGTCTCCATTATATATAGGGAGAAAATCCTCAAAAATAGAAAAATAATAAAATATAAAATATCTTGGTCAAAGATGATTCATCTTTGACTTTTAGATATTTTCCAGAAATATTTTATTCGTAATTACATATTACAAAATTTGCATGCATTCTGCACAAAACATAAATGCATAAGGATAGAAGAAGAGAGAAAAAGAGAGAGAGTGTGTCAATTTTTACCGCCGGACTTCTTCAAATGAGCATTGTACATGGTGATCGATGCCTGAATTCCTATGCTGTCCGGTGCAACTGTGTTTTTGGAGATGACCCTTGATCTGATTAGTGCATCTTTCAATGCTATGATGGCCTTAGAGTGGCCAGTTAACCTGGATTTTAAATTCTCCAAAGTTAACTGAGCATCCAGAATGCTGTCTACTGAAGTCATTGAGAAAGATGCTCCTTTGAAATCCTTCTGGATCATCCCTTCAAAATTCTGAATCATTTCATCTGCTGAAAGGAACTGATGATCCTTGGAGGTCAAGTCACAGGGCAGCTCTTCTAATTTGTTTAACAAGCTCAGGTCACTTTTATCACTAGCTTCCTTGAAAGCTTTGAGATCATCAATTAGATTTTTGAGTACCTGAATCCTGAAGATCATCGCCTCCTTGATCTCAACATAGGAATCTTTGTTGGGGATGACACCGATAGATATCAGGGTACTCTTTTTTAGATCTTTCATTTCCTTCCATCTGTCGAGATCTTTCTCCAAGCCATCAATTTGCTGAGAGACAAGGGAGAAAAAATCGTCTACCTGAGCTTTCAACCTCTTCATTTTTCCTATTCTTTCTGCAACCTCAGATAGCAGAGAGATTCCTTGGTTGTGCATTCTATCAATATATTCCTCCATTACTTTCCCCTTCAAATAAGTCTTTTCAGCTTTCTGAATGACTAAATCATCCACAGAAAATGCCTCTGGAGTCGCTGCTTCAGGTGGGATAGTGAATCTCTTGATTACTACCAATAACTGCTCAGTCTTGGCTTTATAAAAAACCTTCATCTCTTTTTCCTTGTCAAACTTTTGGACCATAATGTCCATTGCTACCTGAAGATCACTCTTTGCCCCTTCGTGAGTAACTTTGCCAAGTTCGACACGAGAGAGGGAATAACTACTCATATCAAAACCTTCAAGGGCTGCATCCTGAGGAGGTTTGGCAATTTCTAAAAAATTTTGCCCCTTCTCTTCGACTAACCTGGAGAGGATTTTTGGCCTTTTAGGAGCCTTTGCTTTTGCTGGTATGATCTTCGAAAAGTCGAATTCATCTGGGGAGATGGCCATTTTCTTTCTTTTAGGTATGAAAGCAGACATCCATGGCGGGAGAGAAGTACCTGTTGCAACAATAGTTGCCTCTGCTAGTGTCATTGTAGTAGCTTCCACACTACTGGTGGTGACAGTAGTCATGGTTGGAGTGACAGGCGAAATTGTACCAACTGTTGATTCTGGATCAGGTGCAGGGCTTGGTGGTAGGTTAAAAGACGGAGATGATAAACTCGGAATAGATGTAGAAGAGCAAGGTGAACCTGCTGAAGGACCTTGAGGATCACCAAAAATAACTTTGGAAGGGGAAGTGGGTCCAGAAGAGGGAACACTGATAGGAGAGATAGGAGAAGTGGGCACCATAGGAGATTGAGGAGGAGGAGAGGAGCTCTGGATCGGCCGTGCTTGTCTTGGCGAGGTTGGAGACCCAACACCTATTTGTTCTGAAGGTTGATCCACTGTCCCCATTGGTTGAGCTGTCTTTACCCTAGGGCTTTGTTCTTTGGTTCCTTCAGCTGCTGCCTCAGGCTCTTGTGCTGACCTAGGCTTTTTGGATACAAAGACGATCCTAGGCTTGTGAGGTCTAGAAGATGAAGGAACGTCATCTTTGTTTTTGGTTCAGATTTTTGCCTTTCTCTTCATCTCTGCTTGGTATTTAGCCTCTGACCCTGTGATGAACTCTTTTAGGGTGATCCCCTTTGCTGCCAACCAACTATTGGTGTTAGTCAATATTGGTTCAAATCTTTTTCTTAAAGAGGTCAATTGTTTTTTAGACTAGTTAATTGGAGGAAGAGGGGAACCAATGACCTTCTCTATCAGATATCTACTGTTGACAACATTCCCATCGTCAATCAACCTTGAAGGGACCTCAGCAAGTCCGAGGTACTCTATTTTCTCTAGCATGAGACGACAATAGTCCATCTTCCTTATCTCTTCAGCCGTCCTTATATCCACCCAGATGTCCTCAATCATGGGCTCGTGGAACTGAGTCTTCCTTCGGATCATCTCTCTGACTCCCCTGTAATCAAATTTTTCCCATCTCTTGAATAATTTGATGGTAACCATCTGCATCTCTATTTCCATAACCCTGGCTTTAGTCGATGTTGCAACTGAAAATCTGCCAATTTGGATAGGAAACTTGAAATCGAGTCTCTTAAGCTCCATCTGTTTTGAGTGCACGACGACCAGTTGTTGGCAAAGCTCCATTAGGACCAACCTATCTGAAGAGAATCTAGGGAGCATATAAGGGTATCCTTGGTAGAAACCCACCCGAAGATAAGAAAATGTAGAGAACCGGAGGAACATGCAGCCAAAACTTTTCACTACTGTCCAGGCCTCGTCCGATATTCTCTTCTGTTCTAGTTGAGGATTGAAGAGACATAGGAATACGGCAAAGAACACATCATTCACTCATTTGAAATGATGTGTTGACCCCTGAAGTGTTAGCTACAGATAGTATGAATAGACCGGGGTGGTCTTCCTATCTCCTTCTATTGTTAAACCTGGGAAAGATCGCATGGCAGCAGCTATGTAGACCAGGTACGAAGTCATGTAGAATTTGAAAGAAGTTTATACCTTGGTTAGTTGCTCGTGAATAGCATTGTTGATCTGTTCCCCCCAGAAGATGGCTTGTTTGCCTTGCAGGATGATCTTAATGAATGGATACATCCATTCATGGAATTGTGAAGAGGATGGGAGGCCCCATACTCTACTGAGGAGGGTGATTAAGTCACCAACTTCTTCAATGGAGTCAGTTCTGGGAAAGCTTTTCAGCCATCTAGATAGACTGCCCCTTGGGATTTTTAACCATTTATGGTTTATGACCTTCTTTGCCCTCTCGGGGTCTTTGTCGTACTCCCTTTACGCGTTCTCGAAGTTAATTTGGGTTACTTCGGTGGCTGGTGGACATAGGAAAACTTTGTCGATAAATTTGGGGTCCAACTGAATGATCATGCTGCCACTAGCGTCTGAGACTAATCTAGTCTCCTTGTCATAAAAATGCATGCATTAAAGGATGAACTCCGCATGATGTGCTACTACTGGGAAGGCGGCCACTAGGTGGATGTTGCTCTCAATAATCCTCTTTATCCCAGTGCTGGGATTTGTTGCTTTGGTTCATCCTAGGAATTTGGCCATATCTACGTGGCCGATCTCGGTGTCTCGAATGTCATCGACATTCGAGGTAACCACTATGAGCGGGAAGACACCCTGGTACTTGTATTTCATCGTCTTCACCTTTGAAGGAGATACTTCTGTCATAGGGGATGATCTTGCTTGGATAGGAGCAGGTGTGCAGGATTTCGCTGAAGGTGCTGCATCCATAGTCGAAAGGAGAGTGAGAGAGAGGGGGAGAGAAATTTAAGTGACATAGGCTACGGGAGGTCACTTAAATAGGCTAGGTTAAGCAAAGGAACGAGGAGCAAGAAAGAAAAAGTGTGAAAGGGACAACTTAGGAAAAATCCTGGGAGTTGGCTGAAAAAGAAGGAAAATGCAGAGGCGGCAAAAATTGCCACCCTTGCAGGGAAAATACAGGGGCGATGAAAATCACCGCCCTTGCATGAAAAATGCAGGGGTGGCAAAAATCACCGCCCTTGCATGAAAAATGCAGGGGCGGTGAAAATCGCCACCCTTGCATGGAAAATGCAGAGGCGGCAAAAATTGCTGCCTTTGCAGGGAGACCGTAGGGAAAATGCAGAGGAAAGTGTGGAAGGGCGGTGAAAATCGCCGCCCTCGCACAGAGAATAATAAAAATGTGGGTGGAAAAAATCGCCGCCTGCACGAGGCCGCGGTGGTAAAAACCATGGGCAGGAAGGGGACGAGGGAAACAAAAGGAAAAAACACCTAAAAACTACCAAAAACAACCTAACAGGGAAAAAAACAAGAAATAAATCAACTGACAAACCCTACCTAGAAAACGTGCGCGCCACGAGGTTAGATCTGCGAGCTGGTGTGTCAAAATGTCACTTAAGGTGCCCAAGTGCAAGAGGTAGGAGGAGGAGAGGAAGTAGTGAGAAGAAAGAGGCTCAAATCAGAATATATAGGGTGAAAAACTCACCCCAACAACCTAACACGCGTGGCCATTAATGCCTTACATGGAAATCGAGATGTGCAAGGGTGGCAAAAATTGCCGCCCTTACATGGAAAATGTAGGGGCGGCAAAAATCACCGCCCTTGCATGGAAAAACAAGGGATAAGCATGGGCGGCGAAAATCACCGCCCTTGCATGGAAAATGCAAAAGAGACTAACTCCGGAAAGAGGAGAAAAAGGAAAAGGGGAAGGGAAAACTTGGCCTTGACGGGATAGTAACCACTCCCCGATCCAACCAAGATGAAAACGAATAAAGGAACTCATATCAGAAAATGAGATAGAGAGACGAGAGATGAAATGGATAAGTTTCGTAGGGGGTTGCTTCCAAAATGAGCTAAGCTAATTTTGGAAACAATAGCTGGCCCCTGTTGGGGAACTTCTGCTTGTTGAAAAGATAAGCAGAAGTAGAAAACCAGTCTCAAAGTGCCTTCATCACAGTCATTGGGCTACGGAGTCGAGCAAAAAATGAGAAAGAAAGATAGACAAAACAATTTTACAAATGGACTCATCCGAGCTTCAAGGGTTGAAAAGCTTTAGATGATGCCCATTGTGAGGTAGTGTAAACGGTGTTCCATCTTTATACTCCAGCAAAAAGCTGGCTTCGCCACAGAGCTGCCAAATGTTAAACGGACCCCTCCACAGGGAGTCGAATTTGCCGTGCATCCCTTTTGGTTCATGCCGCTTGTCCCATAAAAAGACTTGATCTCTGACTTGGAACTCACGCACTTTAGCTTTTTTTATCAAAAAGCACCTTCACCCGGTTCTAATGTTCCCTGATCTGATCCACCACCATAACTCGTTGTTCGTTCAGCTCAGTCAGACACATGATCCGCTTGTCAACTGAGCTTTCAAAGGTTGGGTCTTCGATTGCTCTGCTTAATCTGAGTGCTGGTAGTTCAAGGGTGATGGGGATTTTTGCATTTCGTCCATATAGGAGTTGGAAAGGTGACATACCTATAGCTCTTTTAGGTGTTATCCTGTCAGCCCATAAAGCATCATACAAAGCTTTATACCATGTTCTCTGATTGTCGTCCACCAACTTCCTAATAATGGTGACCAGGTTCCTGTTACTTGATTCTGCTTGTCCATTTCCCTGAGAGAAATAGTCTGAAGTGTGAGACAAGGTAATCCCATAGTGGAAACAAAATTGAGTGATTTCATGTGACGAAAAGTAGGCTGCATTATCTGTCACAATTTTTAGTGGAACCCCAAACCTGGAGACGATATTTTCTTTGAGGAAGGTGCATACTACTTCAGATGTAGCATGCTTAGTTGGTTTGGCCTCCACCCACTTAGTAAAATAGTCTGTCACGGTGAGGACATAATCATGTCCGGCGCTTGAAGATGGGTTAATTGCGCCAATAAAATCAATACCCCACTGTTGGAATGGTTCATCGATCACAACTGGCTTGAGGGGCAAAGTAGGTAGCTTAGGTTTTCCGATGAATTGCTGACACAGTTCACACTTACGCACCCATTTGTAAGTATCCTGAAAAAGAGTGGGCCAGTAGTACCTTGCTCGCAGAATCTTGTGTGCCATCACCGGTGCAGAGAAATGTCCTCCACAGGCCAAATTGTGGAAAGATTCTAAAAGTCTTCCTTGTTGAGCCTTTTCAACACAACGAAGAAATGCCTCATCCAGGTTTCTCTTATAAAGACCATTGTCCCACAGATCATAACCAACTGCTTTTAATTTAACATTCCGTTTTTTTTTAAAAGAAAGATGAGGAAGACATTCACCATATGTTAGGAAATAAGCAATGTTAGAAAACCACTCATCAGTAGTGGTGACAAAGAGAACTGTGGGCACGCTTTCGATATCTTAATCTTCACTTTTTAATTCATCTAGAATGTTGTTGGCGATCAATTGGCAGAGGCCCCTTCCTCGTACAAGTTTGGTTGGTTTGATGTCCAGATCAAATTCCTAAATTTTGGCAATCCAGTTACCCCTCTTTGTACCAAACTCTTGCTGAGTCAAAATAGAAATTATTGTTGTATCCGGCACGAGAACTTTGGTGTGAGAATTCAGGATATAAAACCTGAACTGCTTGACAGCCTTGACCACGGCGTAAGCATGTTTCTCCATAAGGGAATATTTTAATTCGTGATTTTTGAGTGGGCAACTCATGAATGAAATAGGAGATTCTATATTTTCTAAATTTGGTTGAACCAAAATAGCTGACAGTGTATGCTTAGAGGCGTAACTATATATCTTGAAACCTTTAGTATAGTTTGGATAGACCAAAACTAGTGCCTGAATGATTGCTTCCTTAATTTCTTTGAACACTGATTTGCCCTCGGTAGTCCACCTGAATGCGGCATTTCTCTTCATCATGTTGACAATATGACAGGTTTTCTCGGCAAATTCCAGAACGAATCTCCTAAGGAAATTCACTTTTCCAAAGAAAGAGTGAACTGCGGTCTTGCTGGTAGGTAGAGTAAGTTCCTGGATGGAGCTAACTCTTTTTGAATCAATCCTGATGCCTTCTCGAGACACTATGTGTCCGTGAAGTTTTCCTTCAGTTACTCTGAAGACGGATTTCTTTGGGTTTAACGAGATGGCATTTTGACGACAGTGCTTCAGTACCTTTCCCAAATGGTAAACATGCTCAGAACACTGTTTTGAAAATACCGTCAGATCGTCTAGGTATACTACAATGAATTTTCCCATTACATCTTTGAAAGTAAGATCCATAGCCCTTTGAAAAGTGGCACCTGCATTTATTAGACCGAACGGCATCCTGTGGTAAGCGAAAGTGCCCCAGGGGGTGGTGAACGTTGTTTTGTGTTGATCTGCTTTCCCGACCTCAACTTGATTATAACCAAAAAAATTGTCAAGCATTGATAACATTTCTGAACCTATTACCATCTATAAGACTTGATCCATAATGGGAAGGGGATAGTTATCTTTTAAGGACAACATATTCAGGTTCTTGAAATCTACACAGATTCGAATCTCACCATTTTTCTTTCTGACGGGTACTATGTTAGCAACCCATGTTGAGTGATGGATCAGAAAAATTATCTGAGCATCCAACATCTTTTGTATCTCAGCTAAAATAGTACCTGAGATTTTTGGATTATATTGCATGGATTTCTGTTTGTAAGGCACAGAGTTGGCTTTCAGAGGGATGTCATGATGAATGTCATGTGGCCTAAGAGATTTCAAGTCATCATAAGAGTAAGCCAATACGTCCCTATATTGGCAGAGTAAACTAGCAAGCTCAAACCTTTCTTTAGAAGTGCAGCATTTTCCAATGTTTACCATCTTAGGGTCATTCTTGGTTCCCAAGTTGACTTGATCAAAATCTTGACAAGAATTTGAATCTGTTAGTTGATGTTTGACGAACCTGTCATGGTCATCAAACAGCTTCTCTAGGGAAACCAAACCTTTGGGAATTTTATTCCCCTTTAGTTGTAGAAAATCTTCACCTGTATGGGTCTGGGTTTCAGGGGTCAGTCTGCACTCCCGGGGCTCACTACCTTCAAAATGCAATTGTTTGAAAGTGTCCTTTTGTTCTAAGAAGGTGATGATTTGATCATCTTTGTTAAACACCTGCCAGTGGTCGACATTGTCTGGTACACTTGGTCAAAAAATTAACTCAATAGTATACTTATCTCCCTTAAAATCTGGGTGGGGAATCAGGAGGGTGGCAGAAACAGCCAATGCATCTGCTCGATCATTGAATTCTTTCGGAACGGCGGAGATATTGAAGGCGTCAAAATTTTCAATTTGATCCCATACTAGATTGCGGTAATGGCGCAACCTCTCATGCTTGGTCTGATAGAGGTTCCTTACCTGACAGACTATCAACTCAGCGTCTCCTTTAGCATGGAGTTTTTTAACACCCTTTTCTTTGGCAGCCTGTAGTCCGAGCAACAGGGATTCGTATTCGGCTGTGTTGTTAGTATTATTGAATTGTAATTTGTAGGAAAAAGGAGTAATTTCTCCTTGAGGGGATACCAACACAACTCCCACTCCTGATCCAGTAGAAGAGCAACTGCCGTCAAACTCCAAAGTCCACAGCTCATCAGGTATTACTTTTTCCATAAAAACTTTTTCATTTTAGGGAAAAGGTTGTTTTATGTGTTCATTTTGCTTGGGCATTCCATCCTTCACATCAGCTGAAACCAAAATCAAATCATCACCCATAGGAGTTTCATCTAATGCACCGTGGATCTCGTCTGTGGATAAGAAATAAGTGCCCATGCCTGACGACTCAAATAAAATCTGAGCTTCAGGTGCTGTGGAACGGGTAACTACATACCTGGCTTCCTTTTCAGGAAGCAATCTTTTCATGATGCCTTGAACCGGAATCCTTACTTCAGATAGGTCCATACTTAACTCACCTCCAACATCCTTACAGAAATTTCATCCAAGTAGGATACCATAAGATGCTGGAACATCCGTTACTAGAACCGTCATTTTAATTCGCTTTTCCAGAAAAGCTGCAAAGGTGTATTGGGCATCTTTTATTTGGCCAAGGAGGGGAACTTGTTTGTTTTCCATGAAAAAACACCTCCCAAAATTTTTGGTTAAAGTTAAGCCGAGAGAATCTGCCACTTTTGCAGGCATGACGTTATCTAAAGCCCCAGAGTCTATAATGCAGTTACTTAGTTTGTAACCATTTATAAGCAGGGAAACATAAAAAGGTTCTATTTTTCCGAGAGCGACGGGAGGGGTCACCACCAAATTATTTTGGGTTGGTTTGTCTTTGGGGAGATCAGGAACAACTTTCAAAGGATTTTGTCCTACAGGGACAGCTTTATTTTTAACATACTCCACTAACCTATCAAACTGCTTTAGGTTAGCCCTCAAATACTCAACCTCTGTCATTTGAATCTTAGTCTTTCTAGCATGATCAATAATATCGAATGATTGAAAAGTGGTTGCAATAGAAAAAGAAGAAATCGCCTCATCAGGGGCTTTGACAGGTACTTCGCTGGCCTGAGTAGTAAGAGAGAGGGATATTGAGTGATTGGGAGTAGTTACTCTTTTATGAGTTACCTGATCTTTTGATTGCGGAGGTAATGGAGTCCCGCATTAGGCAATAGAAACTGCTGGCTGGGGCTCATCATCTGCTTTCCCTTTGTTAGCGTGTGAAGCCGACTGATTTCGAGATCTGGTAAAAATAGCGTAAGCTCCCTCTGAATCTTCCCCTTTACTTCCAGATTCATCTTGATAATCCAGGAAATCGATACTGGAGTCACCAGCTAATTCTTCATCCTGTTCATCAAAGAGGTTAGCACTTTTTGATTGATCTAGTTGCGGCTAAAAGGAGTGGTCGTGCTCAGCTTCTAGGTATCTGACCGCTAAATTTATAGGTGCTGCTTCAATGGCTAATCTTCCTGAAGGTGGAGGTAGGTGGTTTGATTGTCCTTGGGTTCGGGCAGTATTACCTTGATATGGCTGATTCTAAAATGTCCTCCTGGGTGCATCTCGATAGGTAGGGGCAGATGGTCCTTGAGCAATTTGTCTTTTCAAAGCAATCAGTTCATTTGTTAATTTTTGCACCATAGGATTAGTAGTGCCCACGGAAGAGCTTTCGACAGGCGAGGGGTATTTATTTTTACTAGAATCTTTCCTAATTTTGCCTGCCAGGATAAGATCATCTTCAATCTCGGTGGCCAATCCTTGAGCCAAGGGTAGGTCCATAGGGCCAGCTCGTCTCAACAAAAAACTTACTTCAGGAAGCTGTGAGTTGGTAAAAAAGCATTTGAGATTCTCCAGTGTGGGTTGAGCCACAGTAGGAATCCGATTTCTTAATTTGTTGAACTTGGCTATGAAATCCCTCATGGGTTCCTGGGATTCTTTTTTCATCTGTGTTAGCTGAGCTAACAAAGCATGTGCATCTTCAGTGGGTTTAAACCGAGCTTCAAATATGGACTTTAGGGTATTCCAGTCAGTTACTGACCTGACTTGCAAGTGATAGAACCAATCCACAGCGGCACCTTGTAAAGTCTCCACAAAAAGTCTCACTACCACATCTTCAAATTCGACCCCTATTACACCACATGCAATGGAGAAAGCGGCAATATGCTCGTCGGGATGAACCTTTCCATCACCAAAAAATTTAGGAAATTTTTTCCTAGAACTACGAGGTAGTTCGTGCAGAGGTGGGGTTAAATTAATAGGACCGAAAGAATTACCCCACGGGCCTTGAGCCATTATGATAAGGGGATGAAAAGGTGGGATAACAAACCTTGGTGGAGTGTTTATAGGTAGACGGTGATTGACAGCGGGAAAAGGAGTTCTACCTTGTGTTGGTGGCCCGACAAGGCTAAAAAGAACACTCCTAGACCGTCGAAGAGAAGCTGACGAGGGAAACAGATCAAAATTACTCTATTGCACCAACTCAAACACAGGGTCAACAACACCCTTAGATCTCTGACCTCTGGTGTAACATGGGGTTGCCAGATTTTAAAAACAAAAATGGGACCGAAACTACTTCAAGTTGAAGCTTGAGGCTCCAAGATGCGTGTTCTTCCCAGTAGCTCTGGTTAATCTGACTAGATAATATAATGGAGATAGCTGGTAAGGCTATAATGATAATGGGTAAGACATGAAATGGAGTCGCCAGATTACGTAATGGGTAAGGGTAGGGACTGCTTCAACCTGAAACTTGAGGTTTCAGACTGCACATTCGATTCCCTAGCAGAGTCACCAAAAAACTGTTGGGTGAATATTTTGTCATCAACTAACTGATGGCAAAATGGGGATATCAGCGACAGCATAAGGGAGATTTACACCACGAAGAGTGCGGCTTTACCAAATCTAGATGAGGTAAATCTCTCCTCTCATCAAGGGGAGGTTCCCTATCAATATTTACGTGTTATAAGCATATATATAATTAAGCATAAAATAACACATGGGGGGGGGTAGAACAGCATCTACTTCTCTTTTTTTAGAAGTAATGTATAAAGAACAAAAGAGGAAAAATCTCTGGTCTAAAGTTAACAACACTCCTCTTCTTTCAGGAATGGTATCAAACGAAGAGCAAGAGATTACCTAAAGTAACAAAGTTCACAAGAATGCTCACGCAAGCATAAAGTCTTCCGTAGCTTCTCCACAGATCCGGAACAAGTACAACCGTAGAGTAAAGTGAAGCACAAAGTCTTCACCTAAAACTACAAAAGGTAAAAGAATCCCAAAGGTAAAAGTAGCACAAAGTCTATCTCCTACCCTCAAGAAGTTCCCTCAGATAATAATAACACCCCACTTTTCTTATTAAATCAGATGGATAAGATATTACTTAGGAAAGAGACATAAGAACTACTTCCCAAACAATACAGACAATCTCAACACAAAGTCTGAAATAACCTGCTTCTCATTCATTCAATAGAATATGATTTACAAGTTTGAGCACAAAGTCTCAAAAGTTGCTTCAATTTTAGCAGAGTGTTTGCTATTGAATTTTCCAAAAACTACTACTTCTTTTACAAATGAGGTCTCCATTATATATAGGGAGAAAATCCTCAAAAACAGAAAAATAATAAAATATAAAATATCTTGGTCAAAGATGATTCATCTTTGACTTTTAGATATTTTCCAAAAATATTTTATTCGTAATTACATATTACAAAATTTGCATGCATTCTGCACAAAATAGAAATGCATAAGGTTAGAAGAAGAGAGAAAGAGAGAGAGAGAGAGTGTCAATTTTTGCCGCTGGACTTCTTCAAATGAGCATCGTACATGGTGATCGATGCCTGAATTCCTACGCTGTCTGGTGCAACTGCATTTTTGGAGATGGCCCTTGATCTAATTAGTGTGTCTTTCAATTCTGTGATGGCCTTAGAGTGGCCAGTTAACCTGGATTTTAAATTCTTCAAAGTTAACTGAGCATCCAGAATGCTGTCTACTGAAGTCATTGAGAAAGACGCTCCTTTGAAATCCTTCTAGATCATTCCTTCGAAATTCTGAATCATTTCATCTGCTGGAAGGAACTGATGATCCTTGGAGGTCAAGTCACAGGGCATCTCTTCTAATTTTTTTAACAAGCTCAGGTCACTTTTATCACCAGCTTCTTTGAAAGCTTTGAGATCATCAATTAGATCTTTGAGTACCTGAATCCTGAAGATCATCACCTCCTTGATCTCAACATAGGAATCTTTGTTGGGGATGACACCGATAGATATCAGGGTACTCTTTTTTAGATCTTTCATTTCCTTCCATCTATCGAGATCTTTCTCCAAGCCATCAATTTCCTGAGAGACAAGGGAGACAAAATCGTCTACCTGAGCTTTCAACCTCTTCATTTTTTCTATTCTTTTCGCAACCTCAGATAGCAGAGAGATTCCTTGGTTGTGCATTCTATCAATATATTACTCCATTACTTTCCCCTTCAAATAAGTCTTTTCAGCTTTCTGAATGACTGAATCATCCAGAGAAAAGGCCTCTGGAGTCACTGCTTTAGGTGGGATAGTGAATCTCCTGATTACTATCATTAACTGTTCAGTCTTGGCTTTATAAAAATCCTTCATCTCTTTTTCCTTGTCAAAATTTTGGACCATAATGTCCATTACTGCCTGAAGGTCACTCTTTGCCCCTTCGTGAGTAACTTTGCCAAGTTCGACACGAGAGAGGGAATAACTGCTCATATCAAAACCTTCAAGGGCTGCATCCTGAGGAGGTTTGGCAATTTCTAGAAATTTTTTCCCCTTCTCTTCGACTAACCTAGAGAGGATTTTTGGCCTTTTAGGAGCCTTTGCTTTTGCTGGTGTGATCTTCCCAAAGTCGAATTCATCTGGGGAGATGGCCATTTTCTTTCTTTTAGGTGTGAAAGCAGACATCCATGGTAGGAAAGAAGTACCTATTGCAACAATAGTCAGCTCTGCTGGTGTCGTTGTAGCAGCTTCCACACTACTGGTGGTGACAGTAGTCATGGTTGGAGTGACCGGTGAAACTATACCAACTGCTGATTCTGGATCAGGTGCAGGGCTTGGTGGCAGGTTAAAAGATGGAAATGATAAACTCAAAATGGATGCAGAAGAGCGAGGTGAACCTGTTGAATGACCCTGAGGATCACCAAAAACAACTTTGGAAGGGGAAGTGGGTCCAGAAGAGGGAACACTGATAGGAGAGATAGGAGAAGTGGGCACCGTAGGAGATTGAGGAGGAGGAGAGGAGCTCTGGATCGGCCGTGCTTGTCTCGACGAGGTTGGAGACCCAACACCTAGTCGTTCTAAAGGTTGATCCACTGTCCCCATTGGTTGAGCTACCTGTACTCCAGGGCTTTGTTTTTTGGTTCCTTCGGCTGCTGCCTCAGGCTCTTGTGTTGACCTAGGCTTTTTGGATACAAAGACGATCCTAGGCTTGTGAGGTCTAGAAGATGAAGGAATGTCATCTTTGTTTTTGGTTCGGCTTTCTACCTTTCTCTTCATCTCTACTTGGTATTCAGCCTCTGACCCTATGATGAACTCTTTTAGGGTGATCCCCTTTGCTGCCAACCAACTATTGGTGTTAGCCAATATTGGTTCAAATCTTTTCCTTAGAGAGGTCAATTCTTTTTGAGACCAGTTAATTGGAGGAAGAGGGGAACCAGTGACCTTTTCTGTCAGATATCTATTGTTCACAACATTCCCATCATCAATCAACCCTAAAGGGACCTCAGCAAGTTCGAGGTACTCTATTTGCTCTAGCGTGAGATGGCAATAGTCCATCTTCCTTATCTCTTCAACCGTCCTTATATCCACCCAGATGTCCTCAATCATGGGCTCATGGAACTGAGTCTTCCTTCGGATCATCTCTCTGACTCCCCTGTAATCAAAAATTTTCCATCTCTTGAATAATTTGATGGTAACCATTTGCATCTCTATTTCCATAACCCTGGCTTTAGTCGATGTAGCAACTGAAAAGCTACCAATCTGGATAAGAAACTTGAAACTGGGTCTCTTAAGCTCCATCTGTTTTGAGTGCACGATGGCTAGTTGTTGGCAAAGCTCCATTAGGACCAACCTGTCTGAAGGGAATCTAGGGAGCATATAAGGGTATCCTTGGTAGAAACCCACCCAAATATAAGAAAATGTAGAGAACTAGAGGAACATGCAGCCAAAACTGTTTACTACTGTCCAGGCCTCGTCTGATATTCTCTTCTGTTCTAGTTGAGGATCGAAGAGACATAGGAATACGGCAAAGAACACATCATTCACTCATCTAAAATGACGTGTTGACCCCTGAAGTGTTAGTTGTAAATAGTATGAATAGACCGGGGTGGTCTTCCTATCTCTTTCTGTTGTTAAACCTGGGAAAGATCGCATGGCAGCAGCTATGTAGACCAGTTACGAGGTCATGTAGAATTTGAAAGAATTTTGTACCCTGGTCAGTTGCTTGTGAATAGCATTGCTGATCTGTTCCCCCCAGAAGATGGCCTGTTTGCCTTACAGGATGATCTTAATGAATGGATACATCCATTCATGGAATTGTGAAGAGGACGGGAGGCCCCGTACTCTACTGAGGAGGGTGATTAAGTCACCAACTTCTTCAATGAAGTCAATTTTGGGGAAGCTTTTTGGCCATCTAGATAGACTGGCCCTTGGGGTTTTTAACCATTTATGGTTTATGACCTTCTTTGCCCTCTCGAGGTCTTTGTCGTACTCCCTTTACGCGTTCTCAAAGTCAATTTGGGTTACTTCAGTGGCTGGTGGACATAAGAAAACTTTGTCGATAAATTTGGGGTCCAACCGAATGATCATGCTGCCAGTGGCGTCTGAGACTGATCTAGTCTCCTTGTCATAAAAATGTGCACATTAGAGGACGAACTCTGCATGATGTGCTGCTACTAGGAAGGTAGCCACCAGGTGGATGTTGCTCTCAATAATCCTCTTTATCCCAGTGCTGGGATTTGTTGCTTTGGTTCATCCCAGGAATTTAGCCATATCTACGTGGCTAATCTCGGTGTCTCAAATGTCATCGAAATTTGAGGTAACCACTGTGAGCGGGAAGACACCCTGGTACTTGTATTTCATTGTCTTCGCCTTTGAAGGAGACACTTCTGTCATAGGGGACAATCTTGCTTGGACGGGCGCAGGTGTGCAGGAGTTTGCTGAAGGTGCTGCAGCCATAGTCGAAAGGAGAGTGAGAGAGAGGGGGAGAGCAATTTAAGTGACATAGGCTATGGGAGGTCACTTAAATAGGCTAGGTTAAGTAAAGGAATGAGGAACGAGAAAGAAAAAGTGTGAAAGGGATAACTCAGGAAAAATCTTGAGAGTTGGCTGAAAAAGAAGGAAAATGCAGGGGCGGCAAAAATCACTGCCCTTGCAGGGAAAATGCAGGGGCGGTGAAAATCGCCGCCCTTGCATGAAAAATGCAGGGGCGACGAAAATTGCCGCCCTTGCATGGAAAATGCAGAGGCGGCGAAAATCGCCGCCTTTGCAGGGAGACCGCAGGGAAAATGCGGAGGAAAGTGTGGAAGGGTGGCGAAAATTGCCGCCCTCACACAGAGGATAAGGAAAATGTGGTCGGCAAAAATCACCGCCCACACGAGGCCACGGTGGTAAAAACCATGGGCAGGAAGGGGACAAGGGAAACAAAAGGAAAAAACACCTAAAAACTACCAAAAACAACCTAACAAGGAAAAAAACAAGAAATAAATCAACTGACAAACCCTACCTAGAAAACGTGCGTGCCACAAGGTTGGATCCACGAGCTGGTGTGTCGAAATGTCACTTAAGGTGCCCAGGTGCAAGAGGTAGGAGGAGGAGAGGAAGCAGTGAGAAGAAAGAGGCTCAAATCGGAATATATAGGGTGAAAAACTCACCCCAACAACCCAACGCGCATGGCCATTAATGCCTTGCATGGAAATCGAGACGTGCAAGGGCAGCAAAAATCACCGCCCTTGCATGGAAAAATAAGGGATAAGCATGGGCGATAAAAATCGCCGCCCTTGCATGGAAAATGCAAAAGAGACTAACTCCGGAAAGAGGAGAAAAAGGAAAAGGGGAAGGGAAAACTTGGCCTTGACGGGATAGTAACCACTCCCCGATCCAACCAAGATGAAAATGAATAAAGGAACTCGGAAAACGAGATAGAGAGATGAGAGATGAAACGGACAAGTTTCGTAGGGGGTTGCTTCCAAAATGAGCTAAGCTGATTTTGGAAACAACAATCTCGATGACACTTATTCCATCATAATTTCTAAAATTAAATATTATTTAGTATAAAATTAACTAATATCTAATATCATATTAAGTAAACAAATGAAATAGCCTATAAAACTCATCATAATCCTCCTATGTGACACTATCTTTAGAATATTGATCCCATTGGACTTTACACTATGGCACTTCTCTATTATGCAAACTAAGTCTTCAAGTGTCGATTATTATAATTAGTTATATTGTGACCACCCTAAGATCTAAAAACTATAAATCATTCCAATCTAATACATGATTAGGATTAACAACATAGTTTTTAAGATAGGACACATGGAAAACATTATGCAAAAGAGATGGAGATGGTGGAAAAGTAAGCTTATATGATACATGATTTATCACTTCTATAACTTTTAAGGGTCCCATATTTCTTGGTGAAATTTTTTCTAATTTACCAGATCAAGCTTTTCTAAGGATTAACCTACAAAAATACTTTATCACCCACAAAAAACTATCTTACTATTCCTTTTAGATCAACATAGATTTTATGTCTATCAATGGACTCAACCAACCTTTGCTTGATTTTCCTATCTTTGTCTTCCATCTCCACAATAATTTCAAGTCTAAAGACTGCTTTGTCTTCCAACCTGTCCCAAATGATTAGTGTTCTACACCACCTTCTATATAATGCCTCAAATAGATCCATTTTCAACATTGATTGGTATGAAATATTGTAGGAAAACTCAACCAATGAAAGGTATTCTTCCCACTTTTATTGTTGAAACATGCATTACATTCTAAGGAGATCTTCTAAAATGTGGCTAACCCTTTATTTATATATATCTATTTCTAGGTGATATGTAGTATTAAAATTTAACTATGTACCTAGAGTTAAATTTAGAATCAACCAAAATATAGAAATCATTCTTGGATCTTAATCATAAATGATATTTTCTAGAAATCCATGCAATAAGTACACCTATTTCACTAATATCTTCGCAAGCATTGGTGCATCATATTTCAAGTTACCTAGTATGAAGTGAGCTACCTTAGTTTTTTAATTACCACCAAGATGATATCATGTCATTTATATGATAATGGTAACCCTTGGACAACATCAATGCTAATTAGATACCACTTTCATTTTGGTATATCATGAGTATATAACAATCTTTATGGATACAAATGCTCAACCTTCACATGCTAACATTCTAAACAATGAGATACAAAACCTGCTACATGTTTTTAAATCACTTTCCAAAAATAAAGAGGTCTTAGCTCAGCCATGAAATTAGTTACTCTAAGATGTCCTAAATAAGGGTAATTATGTAATTCCTTTAGCATCATGCTCCTTAAATTCTCTCTATGAAGCACACATATCCTACTACTGTACCTCGAAAGACTATCACTCTCTAACTCAAATCCTTTAAAACTTAGATTTTGATCATTCTCTAACAATTCTTTCTTAACTTGCTCATACAATTCATCTATATGGGATAATTTAATTACTTTATTGTGAAAAGTACTCATGTTAGTAGCCAAAGTTGTTACATACCTTCTATGACTTAGGTTATCTATAACTTTGTTTTCTTTCCCTTGATATAATTAATATCAAAATCAAAATAAGATAATAATTATAAGAAATTTCTTTAACATGCATTCAAGTTTAGTTGGGTAAAGATATTCTTGAGACCCAAGTTGTTAGTCTTGAAATCAAATGGTTTTACCAATAATAATGCCTCCAAAATTACAAGGCATGTACTATTGCATCAACTTACTGATCATGAAAGGAATAATTCACATCATAAGGCTTAATTTTTCTAGACTCATATGCTAAAACTAGTCCATATTTCATAATAACTCCTCCAAGTCCATCCCAAGATGCATCTATGATTATTGAGAACTGATCAACAGATCAAAAAATATTAGCATAGGTGCCAAAGTAAACCTCCTTTTTAAATCCTAAAAGGCTTTTTCACACATGTTTGACCAAACAAAACTCTAATTATTTTGATAATGAGAGGTAATTATGTTATCTATATTTAATAAAATTGGAAAACATTTCCTATAATAACCTACTAAACCCATAAAATTTTCACCTCATGCACATTTTAAGGCACTAAAAACTCCATTATGGATCTTATATTCACCAAATAAACTAAAATTCAATCAATGAAGATAATTTATCCTAAATATTTCACTTTCCTTTGGAAAGATACACATTTAGACAACTTATCATACAACTTGTGCTTCTGTAACTACTACAAAACTAGTTTAAGATGTTATTCTTCATTTTTAAAATATATGAGGATATCATCCCATAAAAATAACATAGAGTGATCTAGATAATCCCTAGACACATTGTTCATGAGATTCACAAATATTTTTAGAGTATTTGTTCAATCAAAAGGCAACACTATGAATTTGTATTGCCCATACTAGGTTTTGAACGTTGTTTTAGGAATATCCTCATGTCAAATTCTAAGTTGATGATACTTTGATTGAATATAAATTTTAAAGAAAATTGTCGCCCCTAAAATCTAATCAAAGAGATCATCAATATGAGGTAATGGATACCTATTATTGATTGTCACCTTATTCAACATCCTATAATTAATACATAGATGAAAAGTACCATCTTTTTTATTGATGAACACCATTGGTGCACCCCATGGTGACACACTAAGTTGAATAAACTCTTTCGATAAAAACTCCTTAAGTTAAACTTTCAACTCAATAGTTATCATCTTATAAGGTTATTTTGATTATGTTTCAAGTTTAGTAATATGTCAATTGAGAAATCAAACTCATGTTTTGGTGGTAATCTTGATAATTCCTTTGGAAACACGTCCTAAAAGTTCATAAGAAAATTATAATCCTCTATACATAGTTTCTTATATTCCTCTATCTCATTTATTTTAAAAGTAAGTACCTGACATCATTTTCTTTGAGCCTTCTTGAGTTGAATTTTAGAAATTTTCCTAATCTTCAACTCTCTTTTCCAACCTTAAAGTTGTGTCTAATTTCCAAAAACATATTGACACTCAACCTTCTTGAGATAACAATCAACCTTATATTTATGCTCCATAAGCCAATTAAATCCTAGGATCACATCATATGACCCTAGCATTGTAGTATATAGATCCACTATTGTAGTGAATTTAGGTAACCTAATCTCATATTCCACTAGATAATTGTCAACCTTAACCTTTGATTTATTCCCATACTATATTGACCATGCATTTGACATAATTATAGATTCTATAGACAAATTATTAATCATTCTAGAAGAAATAAAACATTTAATATCCCCAATTTCAATCGAAATTGAAATTGGATGACAAAAAAAAATACTTGTTAGTTCAATAAGAGAATCTTCAAATTCAACTTGATGATTATCAACAACTACATGAATCCTCTAAAAAAAATTCATGTTGTGAAGTAGAACCCTTATTATTACCATCTGATTTACCTTGAGTACATTATAGAGCATAATGGTCACCTCTAAAAATGAATCAACCTCCAGATGTTTCTCTCCTATATGACTATTGGTTCCCCTTGAAACCTCTGTTGAAACCATTTTTAGGTTTCCTATTTCTTGAGCTATTGTTAAACTTAGCATTTTGGTTCTTAAATTGATTCTTAGAGTCTCCACTCCTCTTCCAATTTTTCTTTTTGAAATTCATTTTAGGACCTCCAAAAATTTTCTTCAGTTTATCTCTTACATGAGCAAGAGATTTCAGCTTTTTCTCCTACTTAACTACCTTTTCTAAAACCTAATCCATAATAGATGTCCAATGCACATCCACCTCACAACTAATTTGGGGTTTTAATCCCATAACCTAATTCAAAACCTCTCATCTTCTTGATACTGAGGAACATAATTTAGGAGCTTGGTGAATTTCTCTTAGTATTCATTCATAGAAAGGTCTCCTTTCTTAAGGTTATAAAAATCTATTAGCTTTTGATCAAAAAATAGTTGAGGAAGCCACTATGACCTAAACAATGTAACAAATGGTTCCCAATTGGTGGTGGTATAATTGAGGTTCATCTCAAGCTTCTTATTTTCCAGCCATGTTTCTACTTCTCTAGTAAGCTTATATGCTTCTCAAAATTCTATGGTGACATCAAAGTAATTTTGAATATCAAAATACTTATCCATATCTATTAGCCATATTTTAGCTCCATCTCCCAAAATATTTCCATCGAACTTGGGTGGATTAACTTTTTTGATATCTCATGCCAACTTTGTAGTTACTCAAGCTCTCGTATCTTATGGCACTTCCTCGTGCCTCTAATATTAATGATTTTACTACTTAGTAGGATATTATTCAAGTTATTCCTAAACATTCTCCTCAACATACCCATGCACCAATTATTCTAGATCCATGATTTGGTCCCTAGTTTCATGCATGGATGCAAGGATCTAATCTAAATTTATAACTTTCTTAGTGGTAAATTGATTTGGATCCACTGGAGGGTTGGTGTTTGAAGTAACCTCACCTCAAGGTCTAATACACACCATTTCTCTTCCCAGTTAATAGGAGAATACATTTTTGTTAGTGGACTTATTATGTCCTAGAGTTTAAGCCTCATATTTGATACCAAAATGTAACAACTCCACTAGGTTTTACTAGAATAAGATATATATTTTTTAAAACATTTACACATATTCATAAATATAATTACTAAGCTAACCATAAAACAAGATAAAGAGCTAATATATTGATCTAATGGTCACAATATCAAGTTCAAGTACAATGTTGGTATAAAATTAGTAATGAATTTATTTCATAAAAGTATATTTAAAAATTTAGCCATAGTTGATACAATATTATAGTCAACTATTTTGATAATAAAATATACAAAATAGTAAATTTTCATCATAATACAAGACATAATAATAATGTACAATGATACAGTGCTACATGAAGTATGTGGGTCTCAATGAACTCATAATATACATAAGTAATCATCAATATAGTCATTAATGAAGTATTGTTGAGGGGAGGGAGATCATAATCCTAGTGCTTTTCCACACCAATAATAGACCATTGATCCCCCACACAATCTTACAATAAGGGAATGACCTTCCCCTATGGATGGGTAGATAATGATGGTGTGGGAATCAAACTAGAACCTATATAATGTAAGATAACTATTACATGTAATATATCATAAAGAAATCTCTTTTAACATGATACCGTACTAAACATGTAAACTAAATCAAATAAATGAAATGACACTATTTAACCATAAACACTACTTTAGACAAATTTTTCATATAGTTATTTGATCTTGAAGATCAGTCAATTTCATACACACCACTCAATAAGATTACACCATCTCTATGTATTAGTGACTCTAATTAAGTAGAATTTGTCTCACTCATTTACTTAGGGTCATTGATACTAGATTCAGTTTATATATTATAAATATAAAAACTAATATATTTATAATGAGTTTTTCCTTATAGTAGCTATAATATGTGTTAAATAAGGAAATATCAAATACATTAATTTAATCTATCAAATGAAATGTAATAAATCCAAACATCTAATTTATTTATATCACAATAAAATCATATATATAACTAGATTTCAAACAAACATTAATAAAATTAAACCATCTAAGTAAGAATATATATCAAGACATCAAGTTACCAAAATATTAATGATGTACCTCTAAATTTTATGTTATTCAACCTTATAACATCATTTACCAGCTTATTACTTTATTTCATATGTCAAAAATAATTCAACAAGCTATTTGAATAATAAAGATATCATTATAGTTTGTATTTAATCTTAAATACCTCAAAGTTAGGTATTCCTTTAAACCATTATGCACATATTTAAATTTAGCCTAGATAACAAAAGAATGCAAATTTAGCAAATTTATTTGTTATATCATGTAATGGTCTTAAGCATTAAACATAATATGTATATCTATATATGGTATATATGATCTAGATTTGCATTCAATCATCAAATCACAAGTATCCCATATATTTATATACACATGCAATCACTCAATTATATCCTATAATGTATTTAATAAATAGCCAATATATATACTTGTATATGGTATAGTCTAAATAAACAAGAGTTATGCCCATAATTTAAGTGTATCATGCATAAATATGTATCTATAATCCAACATATCATTATAATAAGTTATTTTCCAATTACATACAAGAGTTAAACTATAGTGTTTTGACTTTACTCTATATATCTATACACAATAGTCCATAAATTGCATACCAAATGAATCGAATAACATATATATTTTGCTATACATAGCTATGCATATTTATAATCAAATTTCCTAATATGGGAAGATATGTATATTCACATTATAAAAAATTTTCTATATCATCGAACTCAGTCTTTAATAAGAGTATAAATGTATATTTAAAAAGTGTACTTAACCATAGTATATACACTATGACTATACTCCTTTTATAACTATATGAAATAGAATTTCATATTATAACTATAGTAAACAACCAGTCTATAATCTTTTATTATTTAAAGTTTCCTCATGTTTATATACAATATAACACATGCATATATGCAAATAGAAGAAATGATAACTTAGTAATAGATATATATATATATATATATATATATATATATATATATATATATATATGTATGTATGTATATATTGGTATGTGTATATGCACAAGTCATCAAATAACTCATTTAGGACCCCTAGGATTGTATGAATATACCCCTATATATAATTCAAGTACCTAGTTATAAACTTCATATAATGAAATTAAACTAGAACTATCATTATTTACACAAAATAAATAACCTCCGGTTGAAGCTAATCCTTTATTGTCACTAAATTTATGATATGGATTTTAAAATTATTTAATCCCCTAATTTTATTTTTCTCTAATAGATATCATGCACAAACGAGTTCTGACCTGGGTTATACATACAAAATTTTGCCTTATTTTTAAATATAAAACTACCCAATATATGTCTATAAATGAATAGGAATGGTTTTTTACTATTTTTTGTTGTCTAAAATACCAACCAGATTTATCTTTAAACTCAACTATTAAATCCCATTATTCCTAAATTTACTCTAATATATTTGGTGGGGTTTACAATCTCTTAAATATTTTCAAATTGTGTCTACCTAGCTCAATCAAGATCTTCTATTTCCATTAACCCTTCTAATATAGAAATAATTTTTACATTATAATTCCATAATTTATATTTTCATAGAACATAGTATATAATATTTTCAAAGATAAAAATTTCGTATTAGGGTCCAAAATACATATTCTTTACCCATCTAAAAAATTATGGCAACATAATTTAGAATTCATAGTCATAGTTAGGGTTCATTTAGTCCTATTCTTGGTTCTATGGATGGCCAAGCCATCTATAGTACCAAATATATACCCCTGATTTTAAAAACTTTAAAATAATAATAATAAAATCCTTATCCCTTAAAAATTTATCAAAATTCATTAATTAAACTCATACAAAACTAATACAAATTTAATCAACATACCAACCTGGTAAGGAAGTCACTGCTTTCCAAAATCAGAATTACCCTCTTCAAAACTTGCTCAAATCCCTTCTTCCTTTCTTATTTCTCCTCTATCTATCATGTCCCTAAAATATTTTCTTCATCCCATCTTATTCTCTTACATGTTATTTTCATGCCAACGTAACTACCTATCTCTCCACCAAACACCATGTCAATATTAATGAACTCAGTGAATAAATCTATGCATGAAAATAATTTGACAACACTAGGAGTGATTTAATGTTTTACTCATGGAAAAACAAAAAAATAGAGATTATTTTTCAAAATGGCTTGAATATCTCGAGTCAACCCACAAAACCCTAAACACTCAAACCTTCCACACAAAGTAATAGCCCCTTTTAAGTCTAATGAAAATTAACAAATACTTCACAATAATTCATTAAATAATTAAACTATAATAGTAATTATAACATTAGATTAATAAAAATTTCATGTCAAATCAAATTATAACTATTATCACTACTAAACACAATGACCATGCTAAGTCAAAGTGAACCCTTTCCTTGCATACATGTTCAATTTAATAATTATCTAGCAAACAAGGTAATAAATTCTATTTTACCTCTATAGCAATGTATTATAAACAAGACATTGATGTTTCCAAAAAATTTCACATGCATCAAAAGAAAATAGCAAGAAATACTAAAGATCTAAAGCAGATGATATGGTAACATAGTCATGTGAGGTTTGTTAAATAAAATATCATGTAGGATTTTAAATCTCATACTTAGCAAACACACAACTAGATCAACATGAGAATTATCCAATTTTAATTTAGATAACATAATAGTAACCAAAATAATACTAGAATCCATTTAAATAAAACACTAATCAAAATAATATTAAACTATTGTGGTGTGTGTGGGGTCTTAGTCTTCATTTTATCATCCCTCAACACCTCCATTTACACCACCCTCTCTGATGATGCTCTCCCTCCATCATAGTCTAAGGGATGGATATATCCTACATCCACTTAGAAATAGTAAAAGTAGTTAGATTGAATCAACATAAAATCCATAATATAATGTTATAGTGAACTAAATAAACATGATCATTTACATACCATACAAGTACAACTAACTCAACATGTTAATGATCATGTAGATAAGTAATATATAACTATATATACATTAGTATATAAAATACATATTAACTAAAATAGTAATTATCCAAAAAATAACCATAAAATCCATAAATCGATATATTATTAAGTCTATAGAGGAATCATAATGTAACACCACTATTTTAGTACATGCTACTACTCATAGTGCAAGCCAAGCCACTGATACCAATACCAATGCCTCACATGTTGTGAATAATAATCAAAATACTTCCCAAACTCATTAAATTTTATTAAAAACACTCAATCAAATTAATAATTATAAAATCAATAATTCAAACCAAATAATGTAGATTCAGAACCATCTCATTCACCTTCAAAATCAACCCCAATAGGTTTTATAGGGATTTCAAAATCCAAATGACCCCCCACCCCCTTAGGTATTCCCATGTCAACTCATTCCTCAACCACCCTCAATAATAAAATGATTAAACATCTCCAAAATTAACTTATTTTACCTCAAATTACTAACATCAACATAGGAGGTATCACACCTACCATCAGTTACAATGGGTCCACTGATCCCACATTACATTTAAAAACATTTGGCAATATCTATAAATAATAGGTTAAACTTAATACCTTTGATTCTATCAAGTTATTATCTAAAACACTCTTAAGAGATGATTTAGATTGGTAAAATTAAATAAAAATACATTCTATCAGTAGTTTGTAATATTTGGTTAACTCCCTAGTACAATAATTTCAACCTAGTGATCTCCTTGAGAATAACTTAGCTCACTTCATAAATTATAAGAAACTTGAAACTAAAATGGCACAATATTTCATCAAAAAATTGAGAAATTTATCTAATAAATGTGAGCATAACATGATATATGAAAATCTCTTTCATATATTAACTAATGCTATCTACCTGAGGATGCAATATCAGTTTAAGACTTTCTCTCCAAGAACTTTGGAAGAAGCCCTCAACCAAGCTAACTGAAAATATTTTCTCATGTGCCAATTCAAACCATCTCAACCTCCTTAAGCACTCATATTCTCATTAAAAATAAAAATCATCATGCTACCAATGATGGTGTCTTGATACTTATGACACTATTCACAACATTTAATCTATTGCCCCCAACAACACTATGGAGCATGCTCCCCCTCCAAAAAACAATCCTAATCCTAAATTTTCTTAACCAAACAACATTAATATAAATAAAATATTATCCTTATCCAAACTTCAAAAGTGTCTTCCAAGGCATTTACCAAGGGATGTCTACCCCCTCACCCAATGAAAACATGGTATGATCCAAACAAATTCTGTTGGTTTCATGCAAGTTGGGGCCACTCTCATGAAACTTGTAGATAATTTCATAATTTAGCTATGGATTTCCTTCTTGGACAAATTTTTTATCATGAATCACTCATTTGTAAATTCCAACAAGCATATGACATAGGCTTTAAATCTCACAAAACACAAAACAAAAATCAAGCTTTAAATCAAGATAATGCTCTTCTTGCTACATACAAAGATCCTCTTCCTAATAATCAAGATAGTAATGACAAGCCTAATACTTCCATAAATAATGTTGAAAGTTTTATAGAACTCACTAATGAAAAAAATGTGGTAAATATGACTAACATACGAAGGTTAATTGCTTTTATTGATGTTAATTAAACACACATACACAAAATCCCTCAAACATTATGAATCATTCAAGACTCTTCCCCACCTCATCTCATGGAGTTGGTTCAAGAGAAAATTATAAATTTCCAAGAACCATATTCAAAATCTCAACTAGATAACACCTCTCACACTATCTCTAATATTCCCCCAACATCTACACATATAGACAACATTCCCCAACCTTATAACAATATTTATTAAAACCAATCACAAGAAATACCTAAATCAACTATCTCACCATCTAAATATAACCAACCTATCTATCCAAAAACTAAACCAACTCCATATTACCAACATAAGTTTAATTACACTTTCAACCCTCCTTCTTAGGAGCCCCCACAATATTATGCACCTCTATTTAGCAATCCCCCCATGGGTTATGATGAATGGAACCCATTGCAAAACTTTCTCATCTCTCATCTCAAATAACTTTCCTAGAATTAATTCAAACTTCCCCCATCATTTCAATTATCTGATGTAATTGTTATTTGAAATGAACATCCCTCACCCTCCCCTAGTAGGATGTGAAGCTACTTTGTCTATATCTAAAGATAGTATATTGAAATAATGTGAAGATATGTCCATACATGTTAATGAAATGATTGAAACTTATCTTTCCCTTAAGTTTCATATCACCTCTATGAATCTAGATGAGATTATGCTTCACATGGATGATCTTTCCCTATTTATTAGCATCCAAATTGGTGATATCCAATTCAAGCATTATTTTATTGATGAGGGTTCTGATACTTGTGTCACCTCCCTCGATTTCAATAAAACTCTTGGATATTCGAAGCAAAATATCAAGTCCACATGTAATACATGTCAAGGTTATGATAGAAGGAAAATACCTCCTTTAGTTTGCATTTGGATTCTTATTATTTTCCTTCCTATCATTATCTAGGTAAAAGTTATGATCTTTAACTTTATCCACTATTGTAACATCTTGCTTGGTAGAGCTTAGACACAACATATGAGGGTTGTCACCTCATCTATTTGTCAATGCATCAAATTCATCCATAATGTTGTTAATTACAAGATCAAAGAGACACAAACCCTTGAAATTTTGAATAATTCCAAGAATGTGGTGTGTTTAAAATTTCTACCCTTAAAACCTTGCTTATTATCCCATTTAGGGAATCTCAACATTTAAATTATCCTATCAATTCTATCTGAGGTCATAATGGTCACTTTAAACTAATTAGGAACATACCGCCTAACCTTCTAGATTTTGATCAAATGAGAAAGATGAGATTAGCCTCAAAATCAAAAATTCTGATATATCCCATCATCTCATCACCCAACTTTCACCATCCTTGAAGCTTCACTCCCACTAGCCTCCTATCAATGATATAATGGTGGTCTTAACCAAGAATTTAAATTCTATTTATCATGTGAATTATAATGAAAATATCATACCTACCTATACCATTGACCTGTATACACCCAGTTATGATGATGGTTATACTCTAGTTGATATATTTTAGGAATTATCCAGGCTAGAGATGTTGAGATTCTTCAATATTGTACTTCTTTATTTTATTATTTTTGTTCATCTTATAGAATTCATTATTTCATAGTGCCTAATTATATTATTCTTCCTCCTTTTCATTGGGTAGAGATGAAACAATCACATAGTACACCTCTAGTTTCAATAGATCCTCTTAGAGTCATGCTCATGGATCATGTCATGACTGGTCCTTACAGATTTATTAGATACTAGGATCCTTCTATTTTTCTTGCCCTAGATATTCTATTTACTTCTCTTAAGTATTTTACATGTCTCACCTCACCCTCAACTAAGCCTAATCTAGTTCTTACTCCTGCTCTACCTTTAATTAAGCTTCACCCTATTTTTGATCCTAGTTTGCCTTCAAATGAATGTAGCCTAGTTTTTTCATCATCCTTGCTTTCCCTTAGTAATGACCTTATTCATTTTATTCATCTTGATCCCATGCCCACCCAATGGGCTGATCAACCTTATTTTGATATTCACAAAGTTATTGTTCATTAGACTAGATACTACTATTTATATTATCCTTCCCTAGCTTCCCCTTCTACCTCTTTCATTACTAGACCCCCAATGTCTTCTAACAAGCATATGTGTTTCTTTCATGGCATAAATAATCATTATTCCACCCATTGTCAAAATCTTTGACAATATAGTGACACATTACATCCCTCTCTTAATCAACTCAAAGGTAAGGCTATACCTCCTCCCAAGTTATCACCTGCGTATATTCCTAAATATAGGTAAGTATATTGTCTTTGGAATTGGTTTAGTATCCATCATACTAATTATTTTTGCATTCTTCAGCAACACATTCATCATCACCTTATGGTGACTCTTGCACCTATTATTCCTCCCTCCATAGGTTGCCCATGTAATAAGGCTCTTCCTTCTTCACCTATGGTTCCTTCCCCACCTATGGATCCTTCTCCATTTGTGGTACCACCTTATTATCCTATAAATAACATTCTTATTCTGGCATCTATTCCCCTCCTTGATTATTCTTTTCATGAGATCCCTTATGATCATGATCCTTCAACTATGCCTACATTTTTTATTGAGGAAATTTAGAGAGAGGTCTTTGCATGACTTTTTGTGACTATAGATGAGACTATGGCTATTGTTAGGATATATATTCATATAGCTATATTATATGTCATGAATAAAATTTGTTGATAAATTTATCAATATTTGTGAACATGACATGGTGTTACTTCACTTTTTTCTTCATTTTGATTTTGTATTGGACTTGTGATCCACTTTTATATATATTATATCATTTGACTATGTGTCAAATTTGGTTTCGCTTATTTATTTCACATGGACATTTATATTATACATTTATGTGTTGTATATGGTTTCATTTACTTTCTTCTTTTCTTATAGATTATTTTCATTCTTTTCATTATTGTACAATTATATTTATTATTTCATTTATTTAATGAATGTCTTTGTATTTTCTAGTGATATTTTTCTACCTTATCTCAACAACTCAAATAATTATTATTGAAATTTGGTTATACCAACCTTATTCCCATTATTAATCTTTCTTTACATATGATTAGTTATAAAATAATATATCTCATTATAATCCTATTTTACCAATCTACTTTAGATCTCCCTTTATTTCCATATCTCCTTTTGCATATTAAACATACATATGGTTGAAACTTGAGATTATATTCCAGTTCATAGGTAAGTGTAAGTGTTTAGTAAATCATATCTTTGTATACCTAGATTCCTTTAGCCAAAGTCTAAAGCTCATTCATGTGTATCACTTCTATCACTCATGTTATTTATTCCAAATCCATATGTAGGAGGAATCATAAAATCCATAAAATATAAAATCCAAATCATCTAAGAAAAGAAAATGATATAAAAGGTAACATACAAAT
>JARHVA010008220.1:312500-490000 GCA_037957365.1 Torreya grandis
TATATAATCTTGACATTATAGAGAATCTTTTCACATATTACATGTATCTTTTGAAAAAAAATCAAATTTTTGTTCTTTATGCTAATTTCTATAGGTTTGCCTAATGTTACCTACATTAGATACCTTCACATTTATTTCATTTAATTATTTATCTACAACACTAAGGTAAGTAAAGGTATGTGTTTTTTAATTATATCTTTTTATCTACCTTACTTTCTTCTTACTATAATATTTAGCTTTAACATTATGTGTTGATATGTTCTTCTCTTAAAGCACCATCCCATGTTGCACCTATTTGACATGTAATTATCTTTGAGTGGGGTATATGTATACACATAATATTTTCAAACTTTATCAATTACTAATGCTTTTTATCTTGCAATAACCTATCAAGCCTCAATCTCTCTGAGTGCATGCCTTAAAGGGTGCACCAAAAAAGGGGTGGGTAGACCAATAGTGCTTCATAGTATTGTTTTCCCTTATACCACCACTTGTTATCTACACAACTTTCCCCCATATACTTCTTTAATATTTGCCTCCTCTCTTTCACACTCCTCCAATAATTTTACCACCTTCATTAGCACCTACCTAAGCCTAAAACACTTTTTGAAAATTTAAATTACACTATTATCCTAGGCTGACTTTGTATCCCAATTATAAAATCACGTTACGGTCTAGGTTAGCTTTAGCTAACCTAAACCAAAACCTAACTTGTTTTTATCAATTAAAAATACATTTTTGATTGGGTTGACCCTTTCAGCTAAACTTCTAGAAAGGTTTAGGTTAGATTCAACTATATATACACATAAAAATCCATCATTTAAAGATAATATAAGAATACAAATAATATATTACACATCTATCCCCATTAATGGGTTAATTGTATGCAAGTTTGATAATATAAATTTTTTATTTGAAGCTAGATAAGAGCCTCCCCCTCTAGGTTGGTTTAAGCTCAATTTTAATGGAGCTTGTAGAGTCAATCTTGGAGCTTCCAAGGCTAGGTGCATGTTGAAATATTGTAGTGGCTCTTTCATTAGATTTACCTCGATCAAACTCATGAATGGCACAAATAATGAAGTAGAGTCTCAAGCTCTAATTGCCATTTTATAATTAGCGATGGAATGTGGCATTAATTTCCTACTTATTAAATGGAACTCTCAAGTGGTGATTCATGCCCTATAAAATTAGAGAGTCAAATCTTGTAACTTAAATAATATCTTGTTTAAATCTTGGGAGATTCTTCATTTTTTCATGATTGGAAAGGGGAGTATTGATTTTGTGAGGTGAATGAGGTAGCAGACATTTTAGCCAATGTTGGTATTAACCAAGAAGAAGGGATGTAAATTGAAAATTATAAATAAAGGTGGATCAAAATTAATGAAATAGCTAATATTCAACTATAATTATTAGTGTTTATGGTGGATGATACATTTATCAGGGGAACACTTTCTAATGATTATGGATTTAATGTCATGGTGTGCGAATTAGCTCCCAATTTTAGTGACATGGGAAATCTAGATTTATCCCCTAAGACCTTTATTAATGGTGGAAAGATTGGGTGATTAAACATTTTTGATTATCTCTTGATTTAAATCATGAAAGTTAGTGGTGATAGGCATAGCTATGGAGAAAGCCTTGGTTGAATTAATAGTATGGCCGATTGTGTTTGGGAGTAGCCCTAAATGGGAGATGGGTTTCTTAGGGTCAGTCTACTCATGAAAATTTCAACACATTTTATAGACTCCTTTGGATATGGTAAATTTTTTAGCACATATTTTTGGGGTGGAATAGATTAGTCATAGTTAGTGCTAGAGAGTGAATTCAGAACAACCTACTCTTTTTTACACCAATTTTTTTATGTTGGTCTCTAATAAATGTATGGTGAAGGACCTAGTTATGTTTTTCATTAGACCTTAATATAGGATAAATATTATTTCTAAGTTAGAGGTAGTCATTTTATAATTTTCTTGAAGTTTCCCTTTTATGGTAAGGATGGTTTATATTACATCCTAGTTTCTATCTTTAAGAACCTAGAAGAGTGGTTTGCCAAAATCCTCACCGTTATGGAAGAAATGGATAATTTTTTTGTTTGGATAAAGAGGATGGGGTATTAGAGAAAAATTTGGTACTACCTAAGCTATCTAGTCTTAGAGATACCTTACCATAATTGTAAATGTGAAGAACTAATTGGTATTGAGTGAGTGGTAATAGTTAAATATATATTTTGTGGCTTTAGTAGAGGGAAGTTTTTAGCTCCTCTATGGTCTATAAATAAGATATTATTATCTAAATCCTCTAGCCTAACTTGTGTGATGCATGGAGTTGGGGAGAGATAAAGTGAGAGTTAGAGTGATAAATAGGAAACATTACATGGTGGTGTGTTAGTTTAGTCTCAATTGTAACCATTGTCTCTGGTAAAATAAATCTTGGATAATGAAATCCTACATGTTAATTAGGATGGAAATCATGTGGTAGTCCTAGAATGGAAATGGTTTTGCTTATTTTTTTATTGATTGGTAGATTATTTATCAAAATGTCTATATAAGATATTTTTTTGTTGTATCTATGCTCCATTTGTAACTACTTTGAAGAAAGATTCCAAAGAAGATGAGAATTCTATCAATAACGTCAAGGTTTAGTTAGTAGATGCCAAGACAAGTTTGTGTTCAAAATAAAAGGACATCATGTTTGATAAATAAGCTTGAAATAATAGCAGAGAAGATGAAAACAAGGAAGAATAAGTTGATCTAGAAGTTGAGCTCATGAGTGTACTTGGTAAACTAAAAATGAAAAATAAGAAAAATTATAAAATGAGGAATATGATCAAAGGTCTTGAAGCACAAGTTACTTCTTTTTATGGAAGTTTGTTTGGCATATCCAAAAAAGAAGAAAATAAGTATCAAGATCAGATCAAGTCTATTGAAGTACAAACATATAATTGAAATACATGGCCAACAAGGCCAAAGAAGATGAAGAGAAGATCAATATTCTTGAAGATTAGTTAAAGACTGAAAATGCAAATTTGAAAGCAAGATAATATGAGTATACTCAGCTAAAGATTGAGATGGGGTCCTTAAAGAGTCAACATAAGCTTTTTGTAGTCAAGTTGGATAAATTTTAAAATAAGCATGAGAAGCTTGAGTATGTCAAGGAGAATGCAATATTTGAAAGTAATACAAGAATTTATGTTAAACAAATAAATGATTCAAGGTATGTTAGTTTATTTCATGGTCATTGTTATACATGTAATAAGTATGGCCATAGAGAGAATGACTATAGAATGAAGTTAGTCAAGTATGGGCATTCATGGAGCTATGATAGAAGGAGTTTTTGGCCAAATATTGATCATAGTTCAAATATGTTAAAAGGTATGAAGTTATTTATTTTAGTTGTCATAAGAGTGGACAAATTACTAGATTTTGTCCAAATGGTATTAGGATGTCTTCAAGGTATGTCAATGGATATAGATCTCTTAGAAGGTCTGAGAAAGGATAAACATAGGTATGGAAACAAAATGTAATAATTGCTAATTATTTTAGTCATAAGGTTGATAAGAAAGTTCTCTATAAGGCTATGTTGCAAATCAAGATAAGCTCAAGGATCAAGTAGGTAAGATGGTTTTAGAAGATAAGAAGAGTCAAACTATGGTATGGAGAACTGAGGTAGTAAATACTAAAAAAACTAATCCCATTTTATCCAAGAGTCTTGATGGATTACTTGCCAATGTGGAAAAAGGATTAGAAGTGAAGGAAAGTCAAGATTTTATGTTGTCAGCATTTGTTGACAAGTTTGAAGTAGAGAATGTGTCAATTATCTAGATAGAAAAAAAAAATCAAAAGTCAATTCAATTGAAGTTCAAGGAGAAATATAAGGTGTTGATTGAGTCTATTTCTAATCCTAAGAAGAAGGATAACTATCAATATCAAATGATGAAGGAAGAAAAGGAATATGTGGAGTTGTGGGCAACTCCTCATTTCACTTTATTCTAGGACATTATGGGTTATGGTGTCTCTATTTAGGCTTCAAGGATAACTTATTAATCAAATCAAGCTTGGTGGATATTAGACATTGTTTGATGTGAAGGTATGAAAATAATGTATATTTATGAATTCTTTTTATATATCTATTTGTTGGAGTAAAGAAGCTTGTGAAGAATCTTATTGGTCCTATCTTGAGAGGGAGTTTGCTTGTTGATCATGGTTTGGATGCTCTGGTATAAAGGTGAGTATTTTAAATATCTATCTGCATATCATTATGTGGTATATTCTAGGTGATCCTATAATTTGAAAGCCTCTCTTCTAGGCCTAGTCATATATCTTGCTAAGCCTATTAAGGCTTGTTGAGTAGTTGTGTATGACATAAAAGTTTAGTGGCTTGAAGATGTGAATTATGTGAGGGGGAACATATGTTAAGTGTCTCTATCTATGCTTCTTAAGATACTCCTTTAATTGTAGAAGCAAGTGTTGTTGTGGTGTCCTTGAGATGGTCCTAAAAGACTAGAATTGGGTGTTCTCAGTTGGATCAGGTATGTCTAGGTGAAAGTTTTGCTAAGGTGATGTCATGATGTTGATAACTATATATAAATAAATTTATAGGGTCAAATTAAAGGTTATAAGATGGCAAAGGAGGATTTTTGAGTTCTCAAAATGATCTTTTGTCATAGAAAGGTCTATCAAATTAGATATTTTTGTTTTCTTTCAAGTTTCCTAGTTTGTACTTAAGAGTATATAGGTCTTAAATTTGGTTATAGGAAGTTTATGTTCCTAAAATTATGTAGGCTCAAATTTTTTATAGAAGTGTGTTATGGGAGTATCTAGGTGTGTAATAAGTTTTAGAGGTGTGTATTGACCAAAAAGAGGTTTGTTGACTTCATTTATTTTGAGATTATAGGGTTTTGGGTTCTACTCAAAACATGGTTTTACTTTTGAATTGAGGTCCTATGATTTTTAATATGTTGAATGGGCCAAATGGGTGGTCAAATCAAGCTTCATATAGAATTAAAGGTTTGTGGTTCTCAAATTATTCAAGTTTTTTGTCAATATAGAGGGCTAATTAGCTAGTAGGTTTGTGAAGTATGTTGCATGTGATGATCTTGGTGATGAAAATGTGTGCTTAATGGTCCATATGAGAGTTTTTAATATATTAATTTTTAGGTCTTGAATATGTGTCTACTAAAAATTGTGAGATCTACAAGTTCTAAATAGCACTACAAGGAGGCTAGATAGTCATAGTTTGAAGAAGAAGTGACTTTTGCTCAGTTTCTCCAAAATGGAAAGGTATGTTTATTTCAAGGATAGTTCCATAATGGTTGAGAACATGTTTCATATTTTGTGAGTGGCATGAATATCTGTTGGTGGTCCTTATGGTAGCTTGAGAAAGAAGGCTAGTAAGAATGTGTGGTGGTTCTTCATGGTGTGTGGAGATATGAAGATGATCAAGAGGTGAAATGGCTCATAAATATTAGGGGAAGCTCCTATCAGATGTTTCTTGATGATTAACATCATATTTTAGTGGTTTTAAGTGTTCTTTCTTCATTAGTTATAGTGCTTGGTTGAAGAGAGTGTTGGCATGGAAAAAGAAGAAGTTGTCAAGGTAAGCAAAAAGAAGGCTCAAGGTAAGGAGGAATTTGTATCATTATTATAATTCGGTCCTATATTTTTTTTATTTTTAAAAATTCCTCAAGATTATATTTTACCCACTTTGTCATTGTGTCAAAGGGGGAGAAAGTTCTTGTTGTGAGAGTGCTTGAAGAGAGAGAGAAGGAAAGTGATATATATATTTTTAGGTGTTGACATCAATGATAAAGGGGGAGACTATTGGAGAGTTTTAAATTATGTTATATTGATGTCATGGAGGTGTCAAAGTGAGTGGATGAAGTATATTTATATTATAAGGATATTGACAAAGTGTGGAATGTGATTGTCCTAGTATGCTTGAAGTATGATTAGTTGATCTTCAGCTTTGGCATGGTTAGAGATGTTCATGGATGAGTATGGAGTGTTGAGGATGTGAAATAGGTTCCTAATATGTTTTATATGCTTTTATTTCTTGTGTGTATATGTATAATTGATCTGGTTTTCCATAGTTTTCATCTAGATACTTTGGGTCTAGTGGCAGAAAATCTAAGTAGGTAGTTTGATGACCTCACCATCACCACATGTGGTTGACTTAGGGGGGGTTTGTCATATGGTTATGATAAAATTAGTCTCTAGTTCCTATTCTCTAATTCTTAGGTCATGCACCTAAATTCATCAAAATATATTAAAGTGCAAAGTTGGGCTCCTAGGCATTTGGATAGTGTTTTCCCATACTTAGCCAAATTTATAATGTGGCAAGAAGAGCCAAGTAAGCATTTTTATGGTGGAATATCTCACACATGTGGATGTTTCAAGACAAGATGATCATTTAAGTTTATTAAATTTTGTACTCAGTTTATTTTTTCTAAAAATTAGATAATTTAATGAAGCACATCAAAAGATATGCATGTGCAAAGTTGGCCTTCCAGACATTTCTTAACATAGTTGGATTTGTGGTAGAAAGAAATATGAGTGAGTAAATTAATGGAGTTACATCTCATAGGAGCAAAGGTTTCAATAGAAGTTTGACACATGGTTGGATTTTAATATGTGAGTAGATCATATGTTCTAAATTTAAGAACATGGACTTGATCAAAGAAAAAGATATGGAGGTGCAAAGTTAACTATCTAGATAGATAAGCAAGGTTCCCATAGTTATTTATGCACAAGTTAAATTTCAAACAACATCGAAAATGCACATTTATCAAAGATGTTAAGAATAAATGAGATGGAAAGAAGTGCATGTTGTTTAATGAATAATTAAAGGTATAAGGATCCAATGGTGAGTGGGTGTTTATATAGATTGATTGAACAATGAGAATTCCTATTCAAAGACCTAATTAATCCACAGAGATCGATGGTACGTATTGAGTCAACATTATAAGGGTGCAAAAGATGAGGTCAAAGTGACCGAGTTTTAACATTTGAGCATTTGTGGCTATGTTTTAAATATCAAATAAGATCAATGGTACAACTATAATCTAATCACCAAGGACACAAGATGTGAGCATGGTGTTTGAGGTTTAACTGTGATCATTTCCATTTGAATATTTGAATTTGTAAAGGAAAAACTAGTGCTCTGTATTTTGGCTCTCTTTCAATCTAGATATAATTTTCTCTTGGTGTAAAAATTGAAATTATATATGAATCCAAGGTACATCTAGAAATATGGATTTTAAGATCTGAAAATGTGTACATATATAGTTATAAAGATTCAAAGTTGATTGTGTTTTTGTATATATTCTACAAGTGACCTGAGAAGGATAATTGAGCTTGTGTAGATGTTGTTTCATGACAAATTTGTTATTGGGGAGTTTTATATACTCCATGAAGACCATTTTTGTTAATTATGAAGGTTTGAACATTCGTATATAGTATGAACAAAGCTTAAGAATTTGAATATATATTTGTTCATGAATTTCCTGTGCACCAGATCAATGTTTGTGAGGTCTGAGCATATGCAAAGGTGAGAAAATTTGACAATGATCATTTGAGGATGTCAAATGGGAGACAAGGAGTGTACCCATGTAATTTAAAGTGGTCATATGTTCTTGTTTTGTTTGATGAAGTGATAAAAAAGTGAATGCATTCACATGAGAACTATAAGAGCTATAAGGGCCTAATTAAAAGTTTTAGCTGTTTAAGGGTAACCCATAGATGTTATGTATAAACTATGAGGTTTTTGTTGAGTTATGTCTTGATGATATAGTTTATTTAAGGGTTAAGGGATGCATATTGGCTTACCAAGATGATGATGATCATGTTTGCTCTATAAACAGTGAAACCAAATGTGTTAGTTTCTAGACTTGTAAGACTTGAATGAGGGAGTGAAAATGTGATCCAAGTGAAGGTAATAACCTTTGAAAGAGAAGGTATAGGTCAGTGAGGACTAGAAGAGGTCAAAGAGGATCATACATGCTTGTCTAATTAATTTGGTGTAGGAGGAAATATAGGTCATTGGACCTGATGAGCCTAGAGGAGGTAGAATGAGTAAGTTTCTCAAGAGGCTATTTGAGAGACTTTGTGAGAGAGTGTTGAGAGAGATTTAATAGAGGCTTATATGTGTAAATTAGTGAGTGAAGGAGGGTTATAGTAACCTATGGATGAGTTGATTAGTAGATCAATTTGAGGACTATTTGTTCGACCTGTTGGTCATAATTCTATTGGCAGAATAGTGCTCTTGATATTTGAGTATGAATGAAGGTGAAGAGTGATAATCAGAGGTCCATCATCAAGTGTTGAAGACATCAGTGAAAAGGTAGATGTGTTTATATATGTTGGTGTTTCATCTTAGCATTTAAGGTGGTTATAACCTCCTTACAAGCTAAAACTTTCTAAAATTTTGGTTGTTGTTGCATCTTAGCTAGACAAGTGTGGGAATACCTTGTGGGATTGTAGTCTCACTAAATAGGGATTGTAGTTCCTTGATCAGTTGTAGATGGTATAAATTGGTTCTTTTTATTATAGGATAGTATTCCAATTGTAGGTTTTAGTAGGTTTTATCCCCCAAGAGGATTTCCCATGTACGTCATGTGTTATGTGATTGATATTTGATTGTCTCTCTTGCTCATTACTATGAATGATATGTATGATTCATAAATGCTTTGGGTAACTAATTAAGTATTGGTAAAGATAAAAATTGAAGTTGGATTATTTGGTCTCACTAAATCACCCCCCTCTCAGTGATTTCACCTCTATAAGTTGGTAATAGAGAGGCTCCTTTAGAGGAATCCTAATAGGTTGAAGGTGATCCTAAGTAGGTAAAAAGATGGTAAGGTAGTTGAAAAAAGAAAATAAATAGTGGAAGGTTGTGATCAAGGCACTTGAATAACATATATGTAATTTAAATAAAGATGCCAAAGAGGATGAGAATGTTATAAATAATCTCAAAGTTTAGTTAGTAGATGCCAAGACAAGTTTCTATTTAAAAAAAAAGGACATCATGTTTGATAAATAAGATTGCCATAACAGTAGAGAAAATGACAAGGAAGAATATGTTGATAAAGAAGATAATCTCATGAGTACACATAGTGAACTAAAGGAGTAGAAGAAGAGGAATCATAAAATGAGGAATATGATCAAAGGTCTTGAAGCAAAAGTCAATTCTCTTTTGGGAAGTTTGTTCATCATATCTAAGAAAGAAGAAAATAAGTGTCATGAATAGATCAAATCTATTGAAGTGCAAGAATAAAGATTGAAATACATGGCTAACAAGGCCAAAGAGGATGAAGAGAAGATCAATATTATTGAGGATCAGTTAAAGACTATAAATGCAAATTTAAAAGGAAGTGAATATGAGTACACTTAACTAAATATTGAGATGGGGTCCTTAAAGAGTCAGCAAGAGATTGTTGTAGTCAAGTTGGATAAACTTGAAAAGAAACATGAAAATATTGAGTATGTCAAGGAGAATACAATATTTTAAAGTAATACAAGAATGTATGTTTGATAAATACATGCTTAAAGGTATGTTAGTCTATTTTATGGTCATTTTTATACATGTAATAATTATGTTCATAGAGCTAAGGAATATAGAATGAATTTAGTAAGGTATGGACATTCATGGAACTATGATATAAGGAGTATTTGGCCAAATATTGATCACAGTTCAAATCTATCAAAAGTTATGAATTATGTTATTTTTTTAATTTGTCATAAGAGTAGACATAGTACTAGATTCTATCCAAATGGTGTTAAGAAGTCTTCAAGGTATGTCAAATGATATAGAGCTCTTAGAAGGTATTAGAAAGGACAAACTTAAGTAGTTAATTATTTCCAATTATTTTAGTCATAAGGATGATAAGAAAGTTGCTCTAGAAGGCTATGTTGTAAATTAAGATAAGCTCAAGGATCAAGTAGGTAAGATGGTTGTAGAAGATAAGAAGAGTCAAACTATGGTATGTAGACCTAAGGTAGTAAAGACTAAGAAGACTAATCTTATTTTGTCAAAGAGTCTTGATGGATTGGTTGTCAATGTGGAAAAAGGTTCAAAAGTGAAGGAAAATCAATATTTTTTGGTGTCATCATTTGTTGAGAATACTAAAGCAGAGAATGTGTCAACTATCCAAATAAAAAAGGAAAATCAAAATTCAATTCAAGTAAAGCTCAAAGAAAAATCTAGAGTGTTGATTAAGGCTAGTTCTAAGAATAAGAAGAAGAACTATCAATATCAGATGACCAGGGAAGAAAAAGAATATGAGGAATTGTTGGAAACTCCAAATTTCAAAATGTTCTAGGATATTATTGGTCAAGATGTCTATATCTAGGCTTCAAGGAAACTCTTGTTTGTCAGATGAAGCTTGGTGGTTGTCAGACATTATTTTATGTGAAGGTATGAAAATAAGGTATGTTTGTGCATTCGTTTTATATATCTATTTGTTGGAGAAAAGAAGCTTGTGAAGAATCTTAGTGGTCTTATCTTGAGAAGGAATTGGCTTGTTGATCATGGTTTGGATGCTCTAATATAAAGGTGAATTTTTTAAATATCTATCTACATATTAGTCTATGGTAGATACCGAATCAGCCTATAAGTTGAATTCCTCTCTTATAGGCCTAGTAATAGATCTTTCTAATCCTATTAAAGCTTGTTGAAAAGTTGTGTATGCCATAGAAGTTTAGTGGCTTGAATAAGTGCATCATGTGAGGGGGAAAATATGTGAAGTGTATTTATATATGATTCTTAAGAGACTAATTTTAGTGTATAATAAAGTGTTGCTATTGTGTCCTTGAGATGGTCCTAGAAGACTAGATTTGAGTGTTCTTAGTTAGAGCAAGAATGTCTAGGTGGAAAATTTGCTGAGGTGATGTCATGATGTTAATAATTGTATATGGATGATCCAAAACTCAGAAGTTCTAGTTGATAAATATTTAAATAGCATAGAAATAACATATTAATAATTAATTCTCTGAGAAGAGATGTAGTATTACTCAAGATCGCAATACAAATATATGTTTATCTTAGGGAAGAGATGTCTATCTTCACATTTCAGGTTACCTCTTCATTTATACACATTTTGAAAGCATAGGGAGGATGTCGAAGGTCACCAAACTTAAGGGAGATTAAGTGGTTTGATTTCCAAGATTTAAAACAATACATAATTCAAGGAATTACTATTTTTAGAAACTTACTATTTTTAGACTGCACTACTAAAATTGAAATTTGGGGCACTTACATTAGGTTTTCAAGGGTCAAAATTCATTGAAAAAAGATCCATGGCATCTCAAAATGTTCTCCTCATTATTATATTTCCAACAGTTCAAATGGAGAGTCAATTGGAGCTACGTTGCAAAAGTTATTGCTCCTGGAAGTTCCGTCATCAATTGGGGTGGAACTGTCACCCGAATTGTCGCCTAAATTGTTGCCTGGATCAATGGAGTAGTTTGTAAGGTTAGATTGAAGGTTCCCAGATGGAAAAAGAGGATTTTCAATTTCTCAAAATGATATTTTATCATAGAAAGGTCTGTTAACCTTATTATAACATGCTTCAGGTGGTATTATGATTTGAAGGTATGTTAAAGTGTAAATGGAGATTTGTGTTTCCTCTCAAATTTCCCAATTTATACTTAAGAGTATGCAGGTCCTAAATTAGGTTATAGGAATTATATGTTACCAAAGGTATGGAGGCTCAAATTTTTGTATATAAGTGTGTGATGGGTGTCTCCAAGTGTGTAATAAGTTCTAGAGGTGTGTGTTGACTAGAAGGAGGTTTTTGAACCTCATTTGTTTTGAGATTCTAGGGTTTTGGGCTCTACTATAAAATTGGTTTGCCTTGTGAATTTAGGTATGAGGCCTATTAATATTTTGAATATTCCAAATGGGTGATTAAATCAATCTTCATAGATAATTTAAGGTATGTGGTTCTCAAATTATTCAAGTTTTTATCAATATGAAGGGTTAATTAGCTAGTAGGTTTGTGAAGGAAGTATGTTTCAAAGGATGATACTAGATATTAAAATTGGTTTACTTAAGAGGGTATATGAGAGTGATCTAGATATGAATTTTTAGGTCCTAAATATGTGTACGCTAAAAATTATGTGCTCTGAGAGGTTTAGGTAGGGCTATAAGGAGGCTAAACATGCCTAGTTTGAAGAAAAAGTGCCTTTTTATTAGTTTTTACAAAAGGGAAAGGTATGTTTGTTTCAAGGATATTTCTCAAAAAAATTTAGATAATGTTTCCTATTTGGTGAGTGGCATGAAGTTCTGTTGGTGGTCCTTGTGGTAGATTGAGAAAGAAGGCTAATATGCATGTGTGGTGGTTCTTCATGGTGTGTGGAGATCTGAAGATGATCAAGAGGTGAAATGTATCATATATCTTATGGGGAGTCCCTATTACATGTTTATTGGTTAATATCATCATATTTTAATGGTTTTATGTGTTATTTCTTCATCAGTTGCATTGCTTGGTTGAAGAGAGTGTTAGTATGGAGCAATCGGAAGTTGTCAAGGTTAGTAGAAGAAGGATCAAGTTAAGGGGGAGTTTGTATCATATTTATAAGGGGTTATTATCTTTTTGGTATTATTCTTATGTATTTAAGATCATATTATACACACTTTTTAAATGTGTCAAAGGGGGAGAATGTTATTGTTGTGAGAGTGCTTGAAGAGAGAGAAGGAAAGTCAGCTATTTATTGTTGGGTGTTGACATCAATGACAAAGTGTGCAATGTGTTTGTCCTAGTATGATTGGTTGATCTTCAGCTTTGGCATGGTTAGAGATGTTCAAGGAATAATATTGAGTATTGAGGATGTGAAATAGGTTCCTGCTATGTTTTATATGATTTTAGTTCTTTTGTGAATAATTGGAATTCATTTGGTTGTCCATAGTTTTCATCTAGACACTTTGGGTCCAGTGGTAGAAAATTTGAGTAGGCAAATTGATGACATCACCATTACAACATGTGGATGAGTTAGGGGGAGTTGGTCATATGGTTGTGATAAAATTAGTCCCTAGTTACTATGCACTATCTTAGTTCATGTCCCTAATCATGTCAAAATATATACAAGTGAAAAGTTGGGATCCCAAGAATTTTGATAGTGTTTTCCCATACTTAGCCAAATTTTCAATGTGGAAAGAAGAGCCAAGTAAGCATTTTGATGGTGGCATATCTCACACATGTGGATGTTTCAGGATAATATGAACATATGGGTTTATTCAATTTTGTGCATATTTTATTTATACTAAAATTTAGATCATACATTTAAGTTCATCAAAATATATACATGTGCAAAGTTGGCCTTCCAAATAGTTATTGGCATAGTTGGCTTTGTGGTAGAAAGAAAACTAAGTGAATAAATTAATGGAGTTATATCTCACATGAGCAAAGGTTTCAAGAGTAGTTTGACTAATGGTTAGATTATCCTATGTGAGGAGATCATATGGTCCAAATTTTATAACATCACTTGAATGAATAAAAATATATGGAGGTGTAAAGTTGACCTTTCAATCAGATAGGAAAGGTTCCCATAGTCATTTTTACATAAGTTAAAGTTTGATCAACATCAAAAATGTGAATTTATCCAAGATGTCAAGAAGAAACAATATGGAAAGAAGTGCACATTATTTAATGACTAATAAAATGTAAATGATAAGGATATAATGGAGAGTGGGTGTTCATACAGATTGATTAAATAATGAGCATTATTAGTTAAAGACCTAGTTGATCCACAAAGATCGATGGTGCATATTGAGTCAACATTGCAAGGGTACATGAGATGAGGTCGAACTGATTGAGGTTTAATGTTTGAGTATTGGTGCTTATGTGTTAAATATTTAATAAGACCAATGGTGCATGTTTAATCTAAGCAACGAGGACATGAGATGCAATCATGGTGTTTAAGGTTTAACTATGACCATTTTTATTTGAATATTTGAATTTGCAAAGGAAAAACTAGTGCTCTATATTTTGGATATATATTTCAATATAGACATAATTTTCTCTTGGTGTAAAATGACACTTTTATAGGACTCCAAGGAACATTTGGAAATATGGATTTGAAGATCTGAAAGTGTGTACAGACATATTTATGAACATTCTAAGTTGACTATATTTTATATATGTTCTACAAAAGAATCAAGAAGGATAATTAAGCTTGTGTAGATGATGTTTTGATGTTTCATGATGAATTATATATTGGGGAGTGTTGTATAATATATGAGGAACATCTATGTGCATTATGAAGGTTTGAACATTTGTATACAATATGAACAAATCTTAAGAATTTGATTTTGTATTTGTTCATGGTGTTCTTATGCACTAGATCAATGTTTGAGTTATCTAAGCATATGTAGAGGTGAATAGAGTTGACTGTGATCATTTGAGGATGTCTAAGGGGACATAAGGAGTGGACCCATGTAATTTAAAGTGGTCCTATGTTATTTTTTTGTTTAGTGAAGTGCTAGAGGAGTGAATGGGTTCACATGAGACCTATAAGAGCTATAAAGGCCTTATTAAAAGGTATAACTACTTAAGGGTGACCCATAGATGTTATGGCTAACTTATAAAGTTTATTTTTAGATATTTATTGATGATATAGTTTCTTTAAGGGTTAAGGCATGCCTATTGGCTGACCAAGATGATGATGATAATGTTTGCTCTATAAATAATGAAACTAAATGTGTTAGTTTCTAGACTTGTAAGACTTGAATGAGGGAGTGAAAATGTGGATTAAAGTGAAGATAAGTGTATGAAATAAAAAATTCATCATGTGCATAAATAAATCCTATATCATATGGGATAGAGAACACCTAAACTTTTGATTATGGATCATACAATTGTTAGTTATGCAAGAGCATGACCAATTTGAGAATATACTAAACCTAATTAGGGGATCACTTGTCACAACACATCATGAGAGATAGGGTTCCAAAGCTTATAGTATAACACAATCACATAAAAACCCTACAATAGTCCTATGATTTAATATTTCACTAATTTAATAATAGGAAAAGTAAATCTAAGCTAGTGCACACTAAAGCTTGTGGTACAAAGTAGGGGTTAAAAACAAAAGAAATAAAAAACTAAAATAGACATGTATAGAAGACATATACTCATCTTAATATATACAAAATATTAATACATGGAATATAATAATACATATGCTCTATCTATCTACTCCTACAAAGGAGGAAAAAAGTTAGGAATACTTCCCTCTTAAGATGAACTTGCCAAGCCTCAATCTCCCCCTTATCCAAGGTGCTTCATAAGAGATTTTTTTGGTATGCAAGGATAACTAAGATAAATCAGTTATAGGGTAAAAAACCTATCCAAGCATCTAAAAGAGTTATCCACATGAGGAGATCAAATATTCAAAGAAAGTATTGAACCCTAAAGCTTTATTCCCCAAGTAAAATGGTCAATAGGTAGATTTTCATTTGCACTTCTTTGCCTAATTATTTGTTCTTATTAAAATGGAGGTAAATGAACTTGTATATATAGTGGTAACTTGTCCTAAAAAATTTTGATAATGTTAGTTGTGTTAGGTTGACCTAGTCAACCTAGCAAATTTTCAAGGCTAACTCTTTAGGTCTGTGCTAGGTCATCTAAGTGGCCAAAAAACCAAAAGAGAGTAAAAGTCCCTAAACTATACTAGGTCGACTCGATCAACCTAGTGCAATTGATAGGTCAAAAGGGTGATAAGGCAATAAATGAAGGATAAAATATATAAAATGATAGGAATAGGTACAAATTATAAGAATAAGCTTGGGTTTAATGGTTTTAGGAGGCTAGATTGTGGATGATAAGTGGCAAAAAATAATGATAATATTACGAAGCATTGATGGTCTATCCACCCCTTTCCTAGTTTACCCCTTAAGGCATGCACTTAGAGAGATTGAGACTCAATAGGTTATTTCAAGATATAAAGTGTTAGTAATCAATAAATATTAAAAATATTATGTGTATACATATGCCCTAGCCAAAGCTCATCACATGTCGTGTAGGTGCAACATAGGATAATGCTTCAAAAGAAAACATGACAAAACATAACAATGATGCTAAATATGGTGAATTAATTAGAAAATAAGATAAATTAAATAAATATATTTATAAATTCATACCTTTAACTTACCCTATTGTCACAGATAAACAAGTAGACTAAAAGAAATGAAGGTGTCTAATGTAGAGTACATTAGGTAAACCTGTAGAAGTTAGTGCAAAAAATAGCCAAAAATATTTCTTTTTTAAGATATACATATGATAGTTTAAAAAAATCTATACATCATCATGATTCTAACACATTTTATGGTTGGAAAAATAGATGAGCAGAAACAAAGATAGAGGCAAAACAAGGAATTTGCCTAAAAATAAATGAAAGAATTTGAACTGTTGAAAAGTGGTTTTAAATAGGGATAAAGAGAATTCATTTAGAATTTAGAATTGTGAATAATAGAAAAGAGATATATAAGACTAGACAAGGCTAGGATGGTAAGGGAATGATAGGCTAGATAAGGAGGACACCCAGAGGTGGCAACAGGTGCACTACAGGGATGCAACTATAGATCTCAAACCAATTTCTAAAATTTTTATTGAATTAAGTGATTTTTTATATAAAATTTGTTTCCAAGACTTTATATATGTTAAAATTAAACAAACTTAGATTATAAGGGTAGAAAATAGGAAGATGGGAAATGGGTTTGAAGGGTTTAGGAAGAAAATGAGGAAAATGCACATTTTGGGTAAAATGTATTGGATTAACACATAGATTGTACTAGGTCAACTAGGTTAACCTAGTAGGTTGAAACATATTAAAATCCATATGGTTGACCCAGTAGGTTTGGGTTGACCTAATGTAATATGTAGGCTGAAAATATTAAGAACATGATATACTAAGAGGGGGGGGTGAATCAGTATATCATATATCTTATAAAACTTTCCCTTAATCAAATTCCACTTAATCAAACATTCAAGATATGCAATAAAACTCAAACAATAAACACCACACAAGATAGAGAGAGACACCAGATATAACATGGAAACACAATGTGAGAAAAACCATGGAGAACAATCTCAAGTATATGAATGAGCACCAACCTAGACAATATTCACAAACACCAACTTGTAGGAGCACCAACCCCTTTGCTGAGCACCAACCCAACAACTATTCATGAGCACCAACCCACAGGAGCACCAACCCCTTTGTTGGGCACCAACCCAGCAACAATTCATGAGCACTAACCCACAAGAGCACCAACCCCTTTACCGAGCACTAACCCAACAATAATTCATGAGCACCAACCCAAAGGAGCACCAACCCCTTTGTTGAGCACCAACCCAACAACAATCTCTCAATGTTTTTATCTCAACAAATGATAGTTCAATACATCTCTTTCCTCTCTCTCACCTTTGCTCTTTTAAGCTAGATATAACAAATACAAGTCATATTCATCTCTCACAATTGCTCTTCTAAGCTAGATATTACAATATCAAATCAACCTCTATCTCTCATATTAAAAATGGCTTCTCAAGCCTTTATTTATAGCTTTCCAAATGACCTTTGGCCTTCCCCCTTTGTGACCCTTCAATCTTCATGGAAAATGGCACCAAACTTGTATGACCCTTCATATTCTTGCCTTTGAAAAGTCATGTGGTGACCCTTCATGACCAAAAACGTCCTTCCCATTTTTGTCCTTATCTTGGTGATTTTCATAGTCATCAAAGTGTCCCTTTATGAGAAATTGTGCCCTTCCTCTTTTTTCTTCACTTGGTGACTCTTGGAATTCCCCAAGATGACTCTTCATGGGAAAATGTGTCCCATCCTTCTTTTGTCTTTACCTTGTGGCTCTTTGACTTCTCCATGGGCCCTTCTTTTGTCTCATATGCAACCAAAAATATATTTGTTAATATTAAATAAATATTAACTCACTTTATCTAAGATATATCTATTACAAATAACATTAAATGCAATGGGGCCTTTATCACCAAAAATGCTAGACCTTTGACATCAATGCCAATATTTCCAACAATCTCCCCCTTTGTCATTGATGGTAACCTCAATCCTAAAACTACCACATCCTATCACCTACACATACTATCATCTAAAAACATATAGTAACTCCCCTTTATTATAGCAACTTGTACCTATTCCCTATACCTATTTTTGCACCTGTACCTATACCTATTATTTTCCCCCTTTGCCATCAATGGCAAAAGGCCTACCTGGAGCTAACACTTAGCTCCCACTCAACTGATGCTGAACATCAATGGTAGGAAGTAATAGAAATTACTCCCAACTTCTCTTGTAGATCTTTGAATGTGTCCTTTGATCGTGCCTTTGAGAAGATATCTGACAATACATATACATTATTTCATGTCCTTTGAGTATCTATAATCAACTCATTTGAATCTTTTCTTCTAATCTCACAACCTTATTTATGAAACTTTAATCTATATCCTTGATCACATATCTGACTAACACTCAATAGATTATGCTTAAGACCTTTTACATACAATACATTTTTAGTCTTAGTTCTACCATAATCCAAACTCAAAGTACCTTTTCTGGGTATCCTAGCAGTGTTTTATCTCTGAATCTCACTATACCACCATTGATCTTCTTTAGAGTAATGTAATTACTTTTATCTCCTATCATATGCCTTGAACATCCACTATCAATTAACCATGGCTGATCTTTACCTCTTACATGCAAGGCTATCTGAACCATCATAGAATCTTCAGGTTGTTTGTTCTGCCATGAACATGTCTGAACCTTATTCTTGATGAATGGAGCTTTGAAACTCTGATCCTTCTTGATTGACTTGAACACGCTTATACAATACTAAGCTATGTGTCTAAATTTGTTGCACTTGTAGCATACTATGGTCTCTTCATCAAAGCTTGATAGAGAAGCAAAAGAGTTGTGGCTTCTTCTTGACTCTACTTGACTTTCCTTCTCCTTATTTCTAAAATTGTTAGCTCTTTTTCTACATTCGAATTTCTTGTGACCATATCCATTACAATAAAAACAATATCCTTAAAAATAAGACCTATCTGTATATCTCTGACTTGATTGCCTTTTGTAGCTTTGTTCCTTGCAGCCTTCTCTATTTGAAATGTCCTCTGTATTATTCATTTCTCCCTTTTTTGTTTCCTCTTTTGTAATATCTTTAGCATAGCTCTTTTTCTTTTCAAATCTGATCCCTGTCTTATCTGAATTTTCTTTTTGAGTTTTCAATATCTTATTCAGCATGTTAGTGCTATCATCAAATTTTGAATCACTAACTACTTTATCATTGACTGCTTTCTTAATATCTTCTTTTAAAGAGGTAATTTAAATAACATACCTTTCACAATCTTTTCTTGCTATTTCCAACTATGTTTTGAGCTCTTCTTCATTCTTCTTGGCTTCTTCAAAGTGTGCTTGTAGATCTTCAATCATTTCCTTTGACTCCTATTCATTTCTCTCAATTTGGCACTTTAATCTTCAATTCTTCTCCTCAATAGATTTTAACTCTTTTAGGGCACAAATGAGTTCTCCTTCCATATTCACTTCAACTTCCTCCTCTTCTTCTTCTTGATCATCTTCATGTATGTCCATAAATAAAATCTCTTCTTCTTTTGAATTGCTAACTCCACTATCTTCGACTTAGCTAGGATCCTTAGAATACAGGATCTTCTTCTTGAATCTCTTCTTGGATTTGCCTTTGAAATTCTTCTTATATGTAGGTTTTTCTTCTTCATCATCATTAACCTTATTTGGGCATCTAGATAAAAAATGTCCAATCTTTCCACAATTAAAAAATTTAAAAGGTAATTTTACTTGATATTTACCTATTTCTCTTTTCAGTTCGTGAATGAAAAGTGCTCCGTTGTCATCTTCATCATCACTGGAACTATCACTTGATTCTTTAATCTTAGCTTTCTCTTTCTTTGATGTCTTGAAATCTACTTCTCTCTTTGAGGGTTTATCTTATTCTGTCCACATCTCATATGTCGTGAAAATACCATGAAACTCATCCATATTTAGCTTACCTAAATTATTCATCTCCTCGATTACCAAAACCTTTGCATCATATCTCATTGGTAGAGATCTCAAAACCTTTTGCACCACCATTGACTCTTCCAACATTTCTCCAAGACCTTGAATCTAATTTATGATTTGATCAAATCAAAAGAGATAACTTGTTATATCTTCTTTTTCTTCCATCTTCAAACTTTCAAACTACCTTTTAAAAGTCTGAAGCTTAGCTTGCTGAACCTTTCCATCACCTTTGTAAATATTATTAAGTTTTACCCAAGTTTCATTAATATATTGACATTGCATAACTTTAACAAATTAATATTCACATAAACCACATAAAATAGAATTTAAAGATTTAGCATTACATTCACTTGACATTTTTTCTATTGGAGTAATTGTAGATGTCTGTGGCTATTCATATTCCTCTACCACTACTTTACATATGTTGAATCCAAGGGCCATCAAATAAACCTTCATTCTCATGCTCCAAAAAGCATAATTTGTCCCATCAAACAAAGGTACCTTATTTGTAGAAAATCCTTCCTGTGACCTAGCCATCATGCTTTCCCGATCTACCTTCAAGCGGTAAAACTTTTCAAAAAGGAACCTACTTTGATACCAATTATTAAGCATGGGATATACTGAGAGGGGGGTGAATCAATATATCATATATCTTATAAAACTTTCCCTTAATCAAATTCCACTTAATCAAACATTCAAGATATGCAATAAAACTCAAACAATAAACACCACACAGGATAGAGAGAGACACCAGATATAACATGAAAACCCAATGTAGAAAAAACCATGGAGAAAAATCTCAAGTATATGAATGAGCACCAACCCAAAAAATATTCACAAGCACCAACTTGAAGGAGAACCAACCCCTTTGCTAAGCACCAACCCAACAACTATTCATGAACACCAACCCACGGGAGTGCCAACCCCTTTGCCAAGCACCAACCCAACAAAAATTCATGAGCACCAACCCACGGGAGCATCAACCCCTTTAGTGATCACCAACCCAACAACAATTCATGAGCACCAACCCACAGGAGCACCAACCCCTTTATCGAGTACCAACCCAACAATAATTTGTGAGCACCAACCCCTTTGCTAAGCACCAACCCAACAACTATCTCTCAATGTTGCTATCTCAAAAAATGATAGTTCATTACAACATCTCTTTCCTCTCTCTCACCTTTTCTCTTTTAAGCTAGATATAGCAAATACAAATCATATTCATCTCTCGCAATTACTCTTCTAAGCTAGATATTACAATATCAAATCAACCTCTATCTCTCATATTAAAAATGGCTTCTCAAGCTTTATTTATAGCTTTCCAAATGACCTTTGGCCTTCCCCCTTTGTGACTCTTCAATCCTCATGGAAAATGGCACCAAAATTGTATGACCCTTCATATTCTTGCCTTTGAAAAGTCATGTGGTGACCCTTCATGACCAAAAACGTCCTTCCCAAATTTGTCCTTATCTTGGTGACTTTTCTTATTCCTCAAAGTGTCCCTTCATGAGAAATTGTGCCCTTCCTCTTTTGTCTTCACTTGGTGACTCTTGGAATTCCCCAAGATGACTCTTCATGGGAAAATGTGTCCCATCCTTCTTTTGTCTTTACCTTGTGGCTCTTTGACTTCTCCATGGGCCCTTCTTTTGTCTCATATGCAACCAAAAATATATTCATTAATATTAAATAAATATTAACTCACATTATCCAAGATATATCTATTACAAATAACATTAAATGCAATGGGGCCTTTATCACCAAAAATTCTAGACCTTTGACATCAATGACAATATTTCCAACATAAAAGCTAAAATGGAGTGAGAAACTAATTTATAAGGGCTAAAATGAAAACTCAAAATCAAGGAGGGGAAGATAAGAGGGTTGAGTTAGAATTTGAAGTCAACTATGACAAAAAAGGTAAATTTTGGTCAAATTATGTTGACCAAGGAACCAAAATAAGCACAAAATAGTATGCAAAAAGTTGAAAGAGGGATAGAATGGACTAAAATGACCAAAGGAGGGAAAGAGGGACAAAGCAAGATAGAAATAGGATAAAATGAATAAGGTAAGAGAAATTAGTTTTTTTTAATTAAAATTATAAAAATAATGTGTAAAGAATGTATTGTGATCATGCATGACATGAAGGAACTAATACATCCTTTGTTATTTCTTGGTTGTAGAGATGGCTAAGATTTTGGAGGTTGGTGGATGTGTCTTGGTTACCAAATTTGTTAAATAGATTTATAGATGGAGATCAAGCTAGACTGGTAGCTATAAGTCTAGGAGGTATATTTGAGATATGTAGGATCTCCCTCAGTGCTGGCATGTTAGTCATGTTCTTAGGATGCTAGGAATAGTTGACTAACACCTTCAGATGGGGGTTGGATGGGGATGTGATAGAGGTGGGTATCACACTAGAGGATTCCCATGCCATCCTTAAGCTACCCATAGTAGGAACATTGGTGACCATATGGATACTAGATAGCTTAGAGGAGATGAGAGCCTTATCTATGTGGACTACAAGCTCAAAGATGATATTGAGAGGATGGAGAGTTAGTATGGATGAAATGTATATATTATATATTCTAGATCTCTAAAAGATGGTGATAATCCTTATGACATAGTGGGTGCTCTATCATAAGTCAGATGGTAAAGTACCACTAGTTATGGTAGCCTTGAGTAGGATGATACTAGACGAGGGAGTAATATATAATATAATTTTTGTCATCTAAGTCCATCTCATACATGATCTATTTGAGATGTTGGTTAGAAGGCCTAAGACTATGGGACCAATCATACTATTGACAACATGGATATATGAGAGATTTCCCATGTATCAATCAACTAGGTTGCCCTATGCAGTTGATGAAGGGTTACCTCAAGTGTAGAGATGGTGGGAGGACTAGGTAGCATAATATGTGCCCCATGTACTAGCTATAGTCAATAAGATGTGTAATCATCATATAGTAGTTGTATTGGCACATAATAGTTACATGAGTGAGCTAGCACATAGTTTCACCAACACTAGAGAAGAGTGAGGTGATTAGTCACTATATAGGGTAGAGAGAGCCACATATGATGGTGTGGGTGCTAGGATATATGGGCCTACCTCATTTGATGAACTTGATACTGATGATTGACTAGTGGGCTTGACATGTGAGGGAGCCATGAGGGAAGAGGGGACTCAAACCAATTATAGTGAGGCTAACACTAAGGCCATGTTAGGAGCAAGCATAGACTGGTTAAGCATGATTAGTAGAAGAGGATGAGGTGGAGGCAAAGATATCAGATGTACCACTACCAACCCTATAACAAGATGAATAGCAGTCATCAAGGACTTGATGGTGATAGAGACATGACAGAGTGGATACTATAGACATCTTAGATGATCCCATATATGAGCCAAAGGAGATGTTATAAAGACCATTTAAATGGAGGCTAAAATGGATATGATCCATGATAGCTAGCTTTGAGCTAAGGAGGTGACCTACCAAGGAGGTACTAGGAAGTTGCATAAATGGGGAGACTATTCTAGGTGATTGTGTAGATGAAGATATCATAGGATTTAAGACATAGATAGGTATGCATATTGTTGAATTATTTCTAATGTTTTTATTTCATATTAGAGAGATATAAATAAATATTATGAGATATGATAGTGATATAATATCCATCTAGTGATATTTTGTAGGCATACTTAAGGATAAGGAGGATAAATGGGGGTCCCTAATGAGGGGAACACTCCATAACATCATAGATGAGACTCTACATCCATATGACCCCATGATATTAGAGGATATGAATATACCATCTACCCTAGCTCAGGTGAGCTAGTTTAGATTAGCTGGCAAGGCAACGAGGTAGATACAGGTGTAGAAGGAAAGGGTGTAACCACTAGTAAAAATGGGTGTAGGTGAGAAATAGGCCTAGTATGCCTTGGTAGATGAGAGAGATGTGCATTTGGAGATAGTGACATATATGATGTAGGCATATATAGTGATGCCAACTTAGCTAACATAGGAACATATAGTGACCTAGGTTAAGTTATTATAGGAACAAGTGCATATATCATGCCTATAGGGATAGGTAGAGGCATTGTTATCTTAGACTACCTTATTACAGTGTACCATTCATAAGATTCAGACTAAGGCCTCACTAGGCAACGTGGCTAGGCTACAATATAGATAGGGTGGAGCTTAAACCTAGTATCGAGGCTTTGTATATATATATATATATATATATATATATATATATATATATATATATATATATATATGATGTATCATTTTGGATAATTAGTGTTGTTTTGTATGTTATTTTTATGATGGTTGTATTTTTTCATTATGGTTGAGGCTATGGATGCTTTTAATATATTTTATTTGGTAAATCAAGGATGTGGGTAATAGTATGGAAAAGATGGTAATTTTTTAGGAATGTTGGGTCCTATCCATGATATTATAAAGCAACTCACAAATGAAATATCATGGGGAGTGATTAGTAGGCAAAACAATATTTCCAATGAGGAAATATGAAGAAAAAGGAATGAAAAAAGGAGTATAAGAAGTAAGACCTAGGCATCTTATGAGAAGACCTTAGGAGGCAAGATGCATACTAAGGACATGAAAAGACACTAACAGACTAGTGATCATCTATGTATAAAATAAACATGCTTTCTATAAACACAAAGTTTTGTAGGAAAATAGGTGTGATACTAACATCAACTCATGATGTTATATTGGTATAAGGAAAAGTGAAATGGACATACCTTCCCATAATGTGTTCCCTACTCCTCAAGACCCCTTACAGAGCTATTGGTCTATTATGAATATTGGGTACTTGCTTGAGAAATTAGGTAACACAAATATTTTTTTATTCTCATCTTCTAATATACTAGCCTACCACACCCCAAAGGACATTGGATCTATCATGAGTCTAACTATTGAGTTTGATTTTCAACTATAAGAAGGAAATCTGATTTGAATCACGTCTTTTAGTATGATTAGACTCTTAAGAATATTTAATATTTTTGAATTTTGATATCATTACGTTTTATTTAAATAACTTGGATTTTAACTTTATTTTGAAGGCTTTTTTTAAGATTCCTCCTCCATATGGATTTTTAATGACCAATCATGAGAGAGATAATGATACACACGAATGAGGTGTAGGCTAAGGCTAAATAAAACTAAGTATCCCAAGATAAAAGACTAACTAGAACACTTAGGCTTGACAATGAACTGAGAATGTGATCTCAAGTTTTAATTATGTATATGCTTAGTTTATGGAAAAAGGAATAAAGGAAAAAGGAGTTCCAGAGGAGGACCGGTGAAAATAAATAGGAATGAGAAAGATTGCTTGCAAACTAATCACATGGTAATAGGAGATAGTAATCAAAGGGAAGAGGGTAAATATAACCAAGTCACCATGACAAATATCTATGAAAAGTAAAGATAAGAAAGAAAAAAATAATGAAGATACAAGGGAAGAGTTTTAAGAAAAACTCTAAAGGAAAAGAAAGCAATAGTAAGGGGAAAATAGTAATGATAAGGAAAAGATAATTATATGTGAAATGTAAAACGAATCATAAGCTAACTATAGTACAACAAGAAGAAGAAACATGATATAAGATAGGAAATAATTTGACATAGTGTTAAATGAATTAATAAAAAATATAAATAGTATTGAAGCACATGTCAAATCCAAATTTAAATGAGAAAGCACCATGTATGTGCTCATAAATACTGGTAAATCTATCTGCACACATTATCTAATACATTAGATAAGTATCTATGAAAATGTAATCAAATTGCTACTAAGGTCTCATTAATATTTTGTGAATACTAGGTAAATACTTATTTTTTAATCTTCTCAACTGAAAAATTAGTAATGATCAAAGGATCATGTTGAGGAGGGAAGTTAGGCAAAGGTTGGTCAAGATAATGCATAGAAACAAGATCTACAAGAGAATAAGGAATCATAGGTGGAAAATGATCCATGGGTGAAGGACTCATGAGTGGAAAAGAATCCATAGGTGAGGGAAGGTCCACATGTGAAGGAATCATGGGTGAAAACATAGAAGGTGGTGAAGGGGCCACAAGAGGGAAAATGTACATAGGTGAAGGAATCATAGGTGGAGGCACAAAAGGTGGTGAAGGGACCATAGGAGGTGATGGAACCACTGGAGGTAGATCCATGAGAGAAGAAGGAGGATCCTTCTTGTGGTAACAACCTATAAGAGGAATGGTATAAGGTTTAGGGATGGCAACAAGGTGATTTTAGGGATGGCAACAAGGTGATATCTAAGATGTTGTTGAAGAATGTGGCAATGATCAGTGTGATGCATGCCACATAGGTATCAAAGAGAATATACCTCACCATACTTAGGTAAATATTTAGGAATTACCATTGGGGGAGGTATGGCTTTATCTAATGATGGGGAAGAAGGATGTAAGGTATCAATATATTATCCCAACTTATGACAATGGGTGGAAGTGTGATTATTTGCTTCGTGGAAGCAATATATATACTTGTGATTGGTTTTAGGAGCACTTACAGAGGGAGATGAAATAGGAGTGAAAGTAGTTGAAGAGGACTCATTGGCCAATTTTGTGGGAAAAGGAGACATCATAGGCAATGGAACAAAAACATCATCAAGGGAGGGTGATGATGGGGAAGGAATGGAACTAGGCTTAATAGGATGAGCACTAGGAGGAGAAGCAAGAAGAGTCTCATCAATAGTAGGAGAGGGAACAAGCTCAACTAGAGTGGAAAAAGGAACATGCTTAACTATAGTTAGCCCTACTAAAGAAGGGGTGGGATTTATGTAAGGTCTAAGGAGGACTACCCTAGGTGTGGCAAAGAGATAAGGTCAAGTCATAACACTATCCAAGAGTATGGTTCTAAGTGGATCCTCAAAAATTGGAGGTATAAACACCATCTTTACCCTACAATAAAGTGGGAAAATGCAAGAATTAGGAACTAGAAATCAAAGAGATTGATGAGATGAACAAAAAGACTCAAGTAAAGAAGAGAAATAATGAATAATCTCAACATCATAGGCTTGGATAAAGCTACCTAAAATAGGATCATCTAACGAATATCCATCTTCATAATCTATAATATGAATATCAATGACATAGGTCAAGATGACCTTATCATCGAAGAAAGCTTGGTGAATAGAGTTCCTAGTCTTGGTTAAGACTATGAAAATGTCATCGTAAGGAGGCTTGTAATAATGAGGTTGCAAAGAAGTAGAAATATATGAGATGAGATGAGGCAATAAATCAGAATTTTTGATCTTTAAGTTAATCTCATTGGGTTCATCATCATCAAAATCTAAAAGTTTGGGAGGAATGTTACCAATGAGCTCAGGATGCCCATAATAACCTCTAGTTGAGTTGATAGGAAAGTTGAAACATTGAAATTCATATTAGGAAAAGTATCAAGAGTAAGAATCTTGAAGAAACCATGATCTTGGAATTATTAAAAATTCTAAGGGTTAGTGTCTCTTTGAATCCTATATATGGCACCATTATGAGGAAATGTTATGCATTCACAAGCAAAAGATGCAATAGATTGCATACAATAATGCCATGACCTACCAATAAAATGTTATATGAAAGGGGAAAGTTTAATATCATCACCTTCACATGAATGGTGATAGGTTGGATGGTAATGTGAAGCCACACACACTATAATGGATGCATTTTCCTTATATTGTATCCTTGTCATGTGTTCCATGTTGACTTAAGATTGCATTCAAAATACCCAAGGATCTTAATGAAATAAAGGGAAGTGACATAGGTTCTAGAAACCTCATTAATCAAGGCTTGATTAACTTGGATATCACCTATTTGGATGATAATAAATAATGAAGGATCATCTGCATGAATTATAATCTCATCCAAAATCATATATGTGATAGGAAATCATAAAGAAAGAGAAGTGTCTAGAGTTTCATCAATGTTAATGGACATATCTTCACATTGTTGTAAGATACTATCCTAAGATCTAGAGTATCCTCCCATCCTGCTAGAGGAGGACGAGGGATAATCATCTCGAATAAGAGTTGCATGAGGTGATTTTTATAATGTGGAGATGTCCTCATGAGTTCAAGAAAAGGGATTTGGGATGGAAGATTAGTAAGTTTTGCAATGGGATCCCACTCATCATATCCCATAAGGAGATTTTTATATATAGGTGTGTAATGATTAAGAAGGTCTTTAGAAGGTGGATCTGAAGAGTATTGAAACTTATGTTGATAAGAATGAGAAGGTTTAGAATAAGGTTGTAAATTTTTTGGTGAGGAAGAAGTAGTTGTTTTAGATTTATCTTGAAGTTTGGAAGAAGTTTTGGTAGAAATTGTATTGTCATTACTATTGGAGGATGGTGGGAGAGAAGTATAAATAGTATGAGATGTGTCATCCAAGGGAGAATCATAAATTAGATCATAAAAATAAATAAAATCTTCTAGCCCCAACTCATTTAAATGAGTTGGAGAAGAATCTTGGGTAACACAATATGTCTTATGGGAAGGAGTGTAGATGGATTATGAATCAATGAAAGCCACCAATCTTTACATATTAGTCATGATAACCACATTCTCTTTCTAATTTGGTTCAACAAGGCTTTCTATGTTATTGGTGGAAGAAGTGGGCTTGTATTGACTTTCTTAGATTGGTTGATGATTAGGTAAGGGGTCTTTATAGATATCTAAATGAGTGTTTTCTTGATTTAAGGCTTGAGTTTTATCATGTGACTTATAATATTTAACATAAACCTCATAATCTTATTGACATTTATGAATAATAAAATCATGATTGAAATTTGGGCCAAGAATAAAGTCCATGGGTAAATTGTGAATTTGTCTACAAGTCTTGTGAGAGTGACCCCAACTAGCATGAAACCAATAAAAATTACTAGGATCATACCGTGATTTCATAGGTTGAGTAGGGTCAAGCTCTCAAGGGAAAGGATAGGGTATATGTTTAATCAATTTAATAAAGGCTAAAGGATTCTAGACATTAATGTTGCTTGTTGAGAAATGAGGATTAGTGAATTGTTGAGAAGGAGCTAGTTTTGAAGAATGGGTAGGAATGATAGATTGAACATTATGAATGGTGTCTTATAAATTGATATAAACCATCATTGGTAATATTGTCTTTTTTTCTCTTAAATAGGTGAGGTCATGTGGAAGGTTGGGGTAGCTTAAATTGATGCATGAGGAAATCTTGTATTTTGGCTTGATTGATAGATTCCTGTAAGTTATGTAGAGAAAGAGTATAGACTCAATACTGTAATTTAGGAAATAAAGAATTTTTAAAGAGATGAAAGAGATTTTCAACTACCATGTTATGTTCACATATATTTGACAAAGTCTTCCATTGCTTAACAAAAGCTTGGGTAGTTTCATTTTCATTTTGTTTGTAATTAATTAAATGGACAAAAGTCTTATCTATAAGATCACTATTTTGAAATTCTTAACCTAAAGCATTTACTAAGTCCTCCAAACTAGTGATATAGTGTGTTCTAAGTTGATTGTACTAATCTAAGGCATCACTTGTGAGAGTTTTAGCTAAGATTTTGGTAGTAGAAAAGGTATTTAACTTGACCCAATCCTTGTAAATATTTCCAAATGATTTTAGGTGAAGGGTAGGACTATTTGATCCATTGTAATAAATTGTAGGTGTTATACTTCCAAGATCAATGTTAGAGCTTTGGGTGGTAAGTCATTCATTTTGTAAATGCTTGATGACTTTTTTGACTAATGGAGGTTGAGGAATGATATTAACTTGAGAATATAAAAGAGGAGGAAGAACACTTTATTTATGTGTGCCTTAATCCATTGGTTGAGGATTGGATTGAAGATTAAGAAGGTGGTTTTGTATTCTCATCATTTGATTCATATTATGAGCTTGGAATGTGTTCATTTGATTGATAGTTTACAACAATAGTTAATTAGTTTGATTAGTGTTATTAGAATAAGTGGTATTAGTGTTTGTATTGGTATTAGTGGATTGAGTACCACTATTAGTATTGATATGAGCTTGAGAAGAGCTATGAGAATTCGAAGCACTAGTGGTAAAATTTTCTTGTGAAGCAAAATATGGACTAGTAAATGGTTGAGAAGAAGAAGAACTAAAAGCATGAGTACCTTGGGTATAAAATAATGCACTCGTGGAAGGATTAAGGATATTAGATCTTATGAGAGGCCTACTAGATGTAGAACCTACCATGTTAGTTGAGATACTAGGCATGGAGGTAGAAGAAGTTAAAGAAGATGTCATTGCATAAGGAGTCAAAATTGAAGGAAGATGTTAAGACTAAAATAAATTTCTACCCATGAATATAGTTGAGAAAGTGGGAGTAGGAGAATGAGGTTCTTCAACTTGATGACTAATCATGAGGTTATAGATGGTGGAAGGATCCTTTCCTCTATGTTGAGGGAATTTTGTGATAAAGAAAAGAATCTTAGGAGTATACTCTTAACTCAAGTTTATCATCTAAGAGAAGAGGAGGGGTCCCACAGTCCATTGTGTAGGTTGTAATATGAACATTACTAGCATTTACAAAAGGATCCCTACTTTGTCTATAGGAGACCCTATTAGGATTGGTGAATTCTATCATGTCTATTGAAAAAACCTTAGTGTTATCACCAAATATAATTTCCATGATGAAGGGAAAAAAGATAAGATGAGAAAGCAAAGAATCAAAAAGTGACTAACAATAATACTAGGTCAACCTAGTCAACCTAGTACAAAACAAGGACTGTAAAACTATGATGGGTCCATATGATTGACCCAGTTCAATGAAAAATGATAGGAAAAAAAAGATAAATGTGTTTTAAATAGTACTAGGTTGACTAGGTCAACCTAGCATAGTATACAAGGGCTAAAAAATATACTAGATCAACCTAACATAAAAAATAGGGAAGAAATGAAAGTTGATAACAAGCTATAAACTTAAAGCAATATAATTTCAAGTTATGTAAGAAAGCAGTAAGTACTGAAATGGAAATAAATAGTCAATTAAATTGATGTTGGATAATCCAATTGATACACACAAATTGAAATCTTGCACTAATGCTAGCTAATACAAGATTTTACACACATAATTGATCAAAGAGCAAACAAACAACTTGAAATTAAATCTAGCTACTTGGTCAACCTAGAATGTTTGATTAGATTATTAAGAATGATTTTAAGTGTACTGGGAGATTGGATATAAGCAAGGTACTAGAAAACAATCTAAGGATAGTTTCATAGAATTTTAGGATGAAAGGGACTATAGTGGCAATGATACAGGCTTGGTATTGGGGCCTACCCTCTCACTTCACACATCATAACGATAAGGGTGTTAAGTGATTAGCCAAACTATACCATTAACCATGCTTTATACTTGACCAAAACATCAAGTCAACTTCCCCCTTGATGATGAAATCCAAGTAGGTTGGCTTGGGTAGTCAAATTTTTAAATGCTTATTGATGTTTATGTGGTTTGGCCATGTGTGAAAAAGAATAGAAATAATGAAACTAAATGATTAATTTAAAACCACCTAATTATACTATGTGAGTTATTCTAAGCATGCAAACAACTAAAAAGAAATATGTGATTAACATATATGGTTTATTCCAACTTTGAAACAAGGTATAGTTGAGAAACTATATCTAAAATCATACAGAATAGGGTTGATAGGGTTAAACCTATCCTATGGAATCAAATTCTAAAATTGAACTATGTCAATTAGGTAAACCTAGTTATTTCAAAACACACATAACACAAAATTAGGTCCACAAGGTTAACCTAGTTGACTGTGCAAGGGAAGTTTTCAAGACTATAAATTTTAAAAGGAAACTATATAAATATAAAGATATAGAGAAATAGAAACTGACCTAAATGGTTTAGATATGAAAAGGACAAAATTTCTAATCAAGAACCTTGGAGAAAACTATTAAAAACCTATAAATTGGGTCAAGTTGGTTAGCTAAACAATATAGGAACCTACTAAAAAAGTGATAAAAATGCACTAGGTCAAGTTGAATGACCTAGTTGACTAAACAAAAAGTTTGAAAATTGGAAAAACTTGCACTAGATCAAACTAGTCAATCTAGTTGTCTGAACAGAGTTCTACAAATTTTTAAAACTTTTACTAGGTTGAGCTAGTCAAGATAGTTACTTGTTCCTAAAAACTTGCACACAAAGATAAATAAACTAGGTCAATAGGGTCAATCCAACATAGTAAGGATATGATAAAAATAATGACGAATAGAAATGAAATAAGTGAAATAAATCCTATAAGGGTTTATTTCATGTCAAGTTCACTAGAATGTATGTAATAAAAAATGCCTCATGTCCATAATAAATCAATCCTCAATTGGATAGGATAGAATACACCTACACTTTCAATTGGGGAGCATATAATTGTTAGCCAAGAGCATGATCAATGTGAGGATTTGATATACCTGATTAAGGGATCACTTTTCACAACACACCATAAGAGACAGGTTTCTAAATCCTATAGTCTAACATAATCGCATAACAACCCTAAAAGAGTCCTATGATGTAATATTTCACTAATCTAATAACAATAAAAGTAAATCTAATCTAGTGCACAACAAAACTTGTGGCATAAAGTGGGGGTTAGAAACAAAACAAATAAACAACTAAACTAAACATGTATAAAATACATATACTCACATCAATATATATAAAATCCTAATACATGTAAGAGAAGAATACATATGCTCTATTTATCTACTCTTATAAAGGAGGAAAAAGTTAGGAATGCTTACCTTTGAAGATGAATCTATCGAGCCTCCATATTTTTAGCCAAGGTACTTCACAAGAGATTGTCATGTTATGTAAGGATAACTAAAATAAATCATCTCTAGGATACAAAACCCATCCAAGCGTCCAAAATAGTTATCCATAAGATGAGATAGAAACTCCAAAGAAAGTATTAAACCTTAAAGATTTATTCCCCAAGTAGAATGGTCAATAGGTAGATGTTCATTCACACTTATTTGGTTAATTCTTTGCTCTTATTAAAATAAAGGTAAATGACCTTGTATATATAGTGGTAACTTACCCTAAAACTTTTGATAATGTTAGCTATGTTAGGTCGACCCAGTTGACCTAGCACATTTTTAGCGCTAACTCTCTAGGTTTGTACTAGGTTGGCTAACAGGTCAACAAATGAAAATAGAGAAAAAAATTCCCTAAACTATACCAGGTCAACCTAGCACAACTAATAGGTTAAAATGATGCTAAGGAAATAAATGAAGGATAAAATATATAAAATCATAGGAATAGGTAGAACTAAGAAAAAATCTTGGGTCCAATGGTTTTAGGAGGCTAGAGTGTGGATGATAAGTGTCAAAAGGAATGATAATATTACAAATCACCAATGGTCTTCCCACCCCTTTCTTGGTGCACCCCTTAAGGCATGTACTCAAAGAGATTGAGACACGACAAGTTCTTACAAGATACAAAGTGTCATCAATCAATAAAAATTAAAAATACTATATGTATACAATAAGAACATTTGAAATATAAGGTATAGGTTAGTGAGGACCAACAAAGAGTGAAGAGGATCATACATGATTGTCTTATTAATTTGGTTTAGGACATATAGGTTATTGGACCTTATGAGCCTAGAGGAGACAAAATGAACAAGTTGCTCAAGAGGTTGTTTGAGAGACTTTGTGAGAGTGTGTTAACAAAGATGTAAGAGAGGCTTGTGTGTATGGATTAGGGAGTGAAGGAGGGGTATATTTCCCTATGGATGAGTAGATTATTTTGAGGATTGTTTGTATGACATGTTGGTCATAATTCTATTGGTAGAATAGTGATCTTATTATTTAAGTATGAGTAAAGGTTAAGATTGATAATTATAGGTTCATCATCAAGGGTAAAGACATCAGTGCAAATGTGGATATGTTCATAGGTGTTGTTATGGCAACTCATCATCTAAGGTCATTGCAACCTCCTTGCAAGGTGAAACTTGCTAAAATTCTAGTTGTTTTTTTATCTTAACTAGATAGGTATGGTAGCACCTTATGGGATTGTAGTCTCACTAAATAGGGATTGTAGTTCTTTGATTAGTTAAAGCTAGTCTAAATTGGTTCTTGTTATTATAGGACAATAGTCCAATTACATGTTCTAGTGGGTTTTATTCCCCAAGAGGGTTTCCCACTTATGTGTTACATGATTGATCTTGCATCGTATCTCTTTCTCATTGATATGAATGATGTGTATTCTTCATGAATGCTTTTGGTAATTGATTAAGTGTTTTTATAGATCAAAATTGAAGTTAGATTATTTGGGATCACTAATTAACCCCCTAGTGATTGTACCTCTAATAAATTAAGAGTAAAATGGAGGTAAGATAAAAAAAAACAAGCATAGGGCATAATGACACACAAAACAAAGAACCAAAACATATAATGGAGGTAAACACACAAGATAAGTAGACAAAAAAGAAATTTAAACTAACATAAGCCTAATTTAATATATAAATCACCAAACCAACATGGAATTATTATGTGAACTCAATGGAAGAGAGTTGAGAATTAGTGATTCAAGAACTATTAATTCATTGGAAATGAAAGATCATTCCCTTCAAACTCCTTGAGGTGGAACTTGTTCTATCCAAACAAACTTGATATCTGATATGGACCAATATATAATGGGTAAAACTTGGAGTTTTATCTCTTCTTCTTATCATATTTATCTCATAGAAGTAATAAGTTATAAATCCTAAATTACTTGACTTTTTCCATCTTGTCAAACCATATTTTAGTCATGCATTAGTGCTTGCTAAAATTCTAGAGAGCTTTATCTCAAACATATTCTAATTGGATAATATCCAATAGCCTTGATTATACCTTCTTGATGCTTCCATTTACTCTTTCATAAACTTATAGGTAGGCAATCTAAGGATAATCAGGAAGACATGATTGTTGTTGGGACCAACATACCCCATTTTTAATGATTTACAAAATAAGGACCCTTGTACATGTTTCAAAACATTTGTATCTTGTTTTGGATTTCATGAGGTTATTCTTTTTAGAATTTGAAGATCATCCAACTAAAAAGGGATATGTCCTTGCATGTTTAATTATGGTTTATGAGTTAACCTTACTGATGATTACCATTGGATGGATAAGTGTAGGTTTTAGGGAGGAAGGTAGGGTTCATGAGAAAAAAACCCTAAGGGTTCAAATTCAAATTTTTGTAGGAGTAAATTTAGTGGGAATCGGTCTTTTTATAAAAAACATCCTAAGTTTAATTTTACATTAAGTCTTAGTTATGTTTTTAAACATGCTTGAACTTTGACATAAAATTATACCTAAGTCCCATTTTATATTCCTCCCCCCTTTTAAATCCCTCTTAACCTCATTAAATGTTATGTCCACAAACCCCTTTTCATCCTAGAATAAGACCTTATCAACATTTATCCTACGTTTTAATCTTGAAATATCTTGGTGTTTGTTCAACATAGACAATGCCTCAAGGATCATAAAATATAATATAAATCACTACCCATATCATGCTTTAATTTGAAATTTTAACTTGGATGCATATTTAATGGTCCTCACTTCCCTGGAGTCTCAATCCAATAGCATGGGATCATCCTAGGATGAACTATGCACAAAACCCCACTCACTATAAAAGTTTTTATGGCATATATTTTGATGACCTCACTCCCATCATTTGACATTCATGAGGATGTCTTTGATGTTAGTGAGGCCTTCAAAATAAACCCAATCCAAACTTTTATCCTCAATCCAAAATGGGACCTTATAAACATTTAAACCTTATGTTTATCACATTAAAACTTAGACCATAGTGTTTTTTAATACTATTAATCTAAGGTTAACCCCTAGTCTTAAGTTTATGTGCATCATAAACTAACTTAATGTTTATATATATTATAGGATCCAACTATCTATGTTCACCCAATGATCTTGATCCAATGGCATGAGATCAAAGGGCCCTCAATGTTAGGCCAATCACAAAAGACCTCTTGGATTGCAATTAACAGTTTGAAATCATCACCTAGCTTGATATAATGGATCACAACAACCCCAAAGTCCAAAGAGCATCATGATGTAACACATGACATATTGTCATTCAACCAAAGGAATATCATGAGCTCAAATTTGATAGTCATGATCCCATCATTTGACATTCATGAAGATGTCTTTGACATTAGAGAGACCATAAAATTTTAATATAGCCAACCTCTTAACCAATCAACTTCAACCTCATAGATCATGATCGACAGTTCTCACTCCATCACTGATCTTGATCTAATGGTGTGAAGTGAAGGTGGATTTTTCAACCAAGGACCCTAGATCTTGATAGCTCAACACATGGATGAATAACATCTAGTAATTTCAAAAGGAAGTTATAATGCACCACTTGGCATAACTGGGTCATCCAGGATTTGAGTGACCAATCAAAAAGGACCCTTGAGATCTTAATCAAAGTCTCAGATTCATCTTAGAATCCTAATCCAATGGAGAAACATAAAAGTATTTATTTAAAATACAATGGATAAGTTTCAAATGGATTCCCTTAGGAATACCATAGGAATAAGCTTAAGGAGGAGCATATAATTACCATGTAAGCACTAAAGGACAATCCTAAGATTTGATGCACCTAAAAAGATGGGATTTTCATAAGTGGTCCAATTAATAAGATTTTAGACATGCATACATTTATGAAATTTGTCAAATTTACCATTAAATCCTTAAAAACATTATTAAACCAACTTAAAGCCTCAAAACTTGACTGTTAAGGACATAACTACATTAAACAAGCTCAAAGTGTCATCCTGAGCATTAAGATCAGTCATATTCTAAGGCAATTGAGATCATGGTAGTGATAAGGTAATAATGTAAAGAAGAGATAGACATGTATCTATCTATAGACCATAAAGGGAGTGACTTTGGAGATATTGAATTGGACACAAGATCTTTGGCCAAGGGCATGAAGAATTGGTATAAGATTCTACTCACAATTGAGAAACTACAACCTATATCATCTAGTGAGCAAAGGGTGGTAGTCATAAAGAGAAAGTTTAAGGATATGGTTGCAATAAAAATTATAGGTCTTCATCAAGCTACTACAAAACTTGAGGTATTACATTGCATTAACATCATTACATACCTATTTATTGATTATAGAGTAAACAATGACTAGATCATCATATGCAAAGGGTCAATTAGAATTGACTATATCACCCTAGTAGCTTTTCAAGGATATTAAAAGTTCCTTAGAGCACACATAGGCCTCCCCTCCATCAAAGAATGGATTACCCAACATAATCTAGATGTTATCCTGAGTCCTTAGTTAATCCAAGGAACTCATGTAGCCAAGAACCATGATGGTAAAATCACTATTATTCAATTTAGAGAAGGTGTTAGGATCGTTATGACCCTATTGTGAAAATATTCAAGGGTAGTCACCATAACCTATCTCGACCCTAGATGGGTTTCCTCCATATATTTCATGGTGGAAGAGAAGCTAACTCCACCTATTAGAGAGCTGATTAGCTTCCACTTAGGGAGATAATTTTATGGCATTAAGAAAAGGATAAACCAATAATTCACCATGATGTCCTATATATTGGAATAATTAATGGCATCCACTCATATTATTGGTGTCAAGAATTGATCCTCCCAAAACAAAATTACCGTTTCTCATCACTATGTGAAGTTGCACATCTTCAAGTACAAAGTTCATATGTAGTTCATTTGTGATTGTATATACCATAATTTGGTAAGTAATATCATAGGGAACCCCATTCCCAAGATTCACCCTCTTGTTAAGAATTATGTTGAATTCATGGGAGATATTTGGTACTATCCAAACTACACCATTATTAGAATAGAAGGGATCATGACCCAACCATTCAGGTTCCCTGTCTATGTCCCTGTCAAGTTGGCTAAGAAAGAAATTGCTCACCAAATCTTCTAAGGAATTGATAATGTTTATTGGAAAAAGAGGAAGGGCATTCTACATCCTTTCCCATTCTTGATTAGGATAACTTTGATCTAGGACTAGAAATGATTGGACATCACGTCTAGACATAGGGATGCCTTCTACTTTTAGAAGGATGACCTAAATAAATGGGACCAAAATAACAAGGTTTTCCCTCATTTATATTCAAATAAACTAACCAAAGTAACCTATGAGCATAGGGTTGGTCCATATGAACATTTTTACAACAAATTTGTAGACTTTGAGGAAGTCCTTTCTAGGTGTAGGTAGAATGGTTTCAAGCTTGAACACAGACTACAAAGAGAGGATAAACTAGCTAGGGAGAGATGGAAAACAAACCCATTATAGTATCATCTACTGCCTTCCACTTCTAATGCACTTCCAAGTCATCCAAAATAAAAAGCACACTAAATTCAAGGACCTAGTGATAATAAATTGGAAGAAAGCCTAGTATAAGGCCCTTCATTATTATCCCAATCTCCAAAACCATCTTCTCCAATGGAACACTTTGATATGGTTTCCCTAGAACCATATGAGATGGTAGAAGAATTCTTCAAAGAACTTGTAGAGACCTATGGGTCTGATTAAGAAGATGAGGGAGATAATCTAATGTGGCACAAATTGAAGAACCTCAAATAGGTAAGGAAGAAAAGGGAAAAGAAGTGGAATTGGAATTGGTCCCTATCACACAAAAGAAGAGGGAAGTTGAGTTGGCCCTTGTCCCTCGGTCCTCCAAAATACCAAAGGGGACATGGACCCATCCCACTAGTGAAGTAAATTTTTTAGTGATGAGTTCCCCATACATGGACCTATCATTCCTAACTAGTTGGTATATGGGAAACTCTAAAAGTTTCCTTCCTAATCACACTCATTAGAAATTACTAGCTTTTTAGGTGGATATCCCCTTGACAATGTCAAACCCTAGATCAAGGAGCTCATGAAGGATCAAGAAGAAAGAAGAATTATTCAAGTAGCCAAATAAAGTGGTAAGAAAATTAAAGACCTAAGAGAATCAAGTAGAAATAGGATTGAAACCCTGAAGACACCCAAACCCTCTAAACTAGTAGCCACTATCATGCATAATCTTGATACAATAGGGTTTGAAAGGGTGACAACCAAGAAAACTACCATTGGCACCAAGGAGTTCACCTTTCAAAATGTTGAACCTTTTGTAGGCCTAACTCATATAAAAGGGCAGGAAGTAGGGCAACATCCCATCCATCAAGAGGATATGATAAGTTTGGTGGTGGCCTAATCAACAATGACCTTGGCTATAATTTAGGGGATGCAATAAAAGATCACCAATCTAGAAAAGGAGAAGAAAGACATGGAAACATAGGTTACATTTTTAGTCCCTAAGGATATAATGAAACTACTAAATAAGTCCTTCTTTAACACATTTGAAGGGTTGAAGGCCCGAAAGCTTAGATCAAATAACTTGACCCATAAACTTGGGAAAGCACAAACATTAATCACTAAGTGGTAAAACTCTAGAGATCAGGAAACTAAATTGATTAATGTCCATCACACCAAGCAAGTCCAAGGCATCAAGATCATCAAGTTGAAGTATTTATATACCCTATTAGGATTCATTGAAGATAATATATTGGACCTAATAAACTAGTTTGGAAATGTCAATAGCTTAATGGAGGAGGAAAAATTCTTGATAGTGAGGATGGAGAAGCTCTTAAAGGCACTATTGGTAAACCCTTCTAAAACCAATGCCATAGGCCTGATGGATGATGAAGAGTTTAAGAAAAGGATTGGTACCTTCATCTGGAACATCAAAGACAACTAAGGCCAACCTATCAAGGATAATCAAAAGGTTTTTGATATCATCATTACATCAAGGAAGTAGATTGCAGAGGCCCAATGCATTCAGGAACTTAAAGCCAAGAGTGATAAAGAATTTAACACATTGGCAAGTCAAGAAGAGGATTGTTTAATGAAGCCTAAAATAGATATTGAGTTAATTAGATAAAAATATACTAAGGTGAAGAACATCCTTAATAATTAACCAAAAGGACCCACCAATGTAACATAAAAAATATTTTTTTATAATATATATGTTAGTCTGTTAGCATATATCAGTCCTTTTGTCAAAATTGGCATAGAAAGCCTTTTGCATTGTAATCTTTGTATTAATGACAAATGTACTTATCATACCATGTATATTTTGAAAATATAATTGGTATACCAACTATGTTTCCTATAAATAGGCAAATGTTACCATTTTGTAAAGAGAGAGACTCCAAGCAATTTATATACAAAAGAGCATTTAATACAACTAAGGAATTATAAAAAGATTATCTAAATAGTTTGTTGAAATCCAATGTTGTCTCTGAATTGCATGTTATTATCTTAAATTTGAATCATTCTCTACACTTTGAGCTACATTTTATGTCATAGGGCTATTAATTTATGCTAATTCTAGACTAACTCAAAAGATCTTAGGTATACTTCATTTTATTTGCTATGCATTTGGATGTGCATATGCTATTTAAGTTACAGTAGAATTTTTTTAAAATACACTTGTTTCTTACTTATGGTTTATATATCTCCTTCTAAGCTATCCTAGTTTGTGATGTAATCTAAGTTTATACTATTTTACATCATAAATTGGTTCATGTATACTCAAAATAATTAGAGATTTGTCATAATATTTGAGAGGGGAACTTGCAATCACATTCTCTTTTCTGCCTTACCCTTCCTTTCTCTGTTTTCTTTATCAAAAATCATCTAGTTTAAAGATCATTGTTAATATCTATTTAAATTAACTTTTTGGCTTGAAATATCACAAATATTTGAACCTTGGTGTCTCCCAACCACCAAATTAAATAAATATTATGGAAAATTCCCATACTCTACTTCTATTCCACCACAAACATCATAGAATTATCACAAACTACAACTCATGCCTTGGATTCTTTGAATCCTAAAAAGAGAAGTGTTCATCAACACTAAAGAGAACCTATGAGGTAGTTATAAGCATCAATAATAATCTCCCATTGGTTCTATAAGGAGGGTGTAAAGGTCAATTGTGATATTCCTATGTTAAATTTAAAGGATTCTTAATGCCTATGAGTGATTCTTCACTCTAACTGCAAAGATCCTTGATCTAGGTGGTTTCTCACCTATATTTGTGCTTTTTAAGGAAAACATCTTAGTTTTCTATAAGGAAATAGTTAAATTTTGGTAAAATAGCTTCAAGATTTAAGAATTCATAGTATTTGAAATTAGAACAATTTATTTTGGTTGAAGATTGGCAATCCTTGGTGAATCTTGAGTTTATTTGAGTCACAGGTTGCAAAGAATGGCCATCTTTGCATAATTCAACACATCTTTAGTCAAATATCAATTTATTTTGTCCCTTTATGAGAAAATATAACAAAATAGGCTTAGTATGTAGGTTGATTGTAGTTATTTGTGAATTCTAACTTGTTGCACTATATTTTAAACAAGATCCTTAATCTTCAAGCTAGAATTGCCAAGGATCAGGACTAGATCACATTCATAGACAAGAGAGCCCTTACTCAAGCTAGAGACCCAAAGAATAACTAGAAAAGATAGAGGAATATGTAGGCATTCCAAGTCTCTACCATTTTCACCCTTATAAGGGGTTCTTGCATTTAATTTTCATCTAGATATGGCATGGATTAGAAATTCTTCCATCAATGTACCAGGTGTAGTTCATGAATTGCCTCATAATCCTAAAAAGTACTTAACAATATTTATTCCAATTGGTGTTACAACTATAGATGAACATGTTAAATCTTTCAATGTTTCTTTAAGGTTATTAAATTTCATCCATGAAGATGTATCTTGTAGATTATTTCCTTTTACATTTAAAGATGTTGCATATGAATGGTTCCTCAATTTTATTGATAATTGTATTACCTCAAGGAATAATTTTGACACTATATTTATTGATCAATTTGGGAAGATCATAAGCCCTTATGTCATTTATCACCAATTTATAACCATTAAGAGAGATGAAAATGAGCCCATTATATCCCTCAATGCTGGGTTCCAAAAGATGTTTAGTTAGACCATGGATCCATACAAACCTAATGAGGCTTTAGCTCTAGAATTTTACAAAGATGTAGTAGACCCCATGAATTTTGTGTTTCTAAAAAGAGCTTTCCCATCTATCAACACATTAGCCCAAGATTATTTTGAAGTAGTGTTTCTTAGTGACCAAATGCAACCCATAGGATAGATGGCTTATTCTATCCTAAATGTTAATCCTTAGATGATTGCATTAAAAATTTTCCCAAAAAATAACCAAAATTCTCCAGGATTAAACCAACTCCCTGATCTAAATGTATTACCTACTATCCATGCTACTCCTAATTAGAACCTTGGTTTCTTGAGTCATCAAGTTACTAATGGATTTCACACCAATGACCAAAAAGCTTTAGTACCAGTCAATGGCACTAATAATAATCATGTCCAAAATTTTGAGACCCCAAAGAATGAGAATGATTCTATACTAAAGATGGTCTAGAAAATCAACACAAATTTATTGTAATTGCAAATGGCAATGCTAATGACAACTCTGGGAGGAACTTCACCTTCTAAAAGTTTTATAGGCCTATAAATAGATTTCAAAATAATAGCTTCTACAATAATAAATCTAATGAGCCTTCCTCTAGCAAGAAGACCATGGATATTAATCTCACTAATATTGCCTTGCCAGACTATTATGGGGTGCATGCTACCTCTAAACATGGTGAGATTAATTGCATTGAGTTATTAAAATCCTTTAAAGCTTTTCAAGAAGAGGTTGACACATTTAAATTAGTCCCAAATAGAGATACTACTACAAGTCCTTCTATATCCTAACCGTTTAACCAAGTGCACATGGTAGAGACATTTCAATTCCCTTTCCAAGAGGATAATGAGCCTTAGAATATCCCTAAAGAGATTCAATCATTCCATCAATTCTTGAAGACATAACCTTTGAGAAATAGATAAAAAAGTAGCCATTAACTATTTCAACCCCCTATGAACTATATGACTCCTCCAAATACTACATCAAGGAATGATCTTGATCCACCTAAGGGTGGTTTTTCCAAACATACTACTAAACTTTCATGTAAAATTGGTTACAAAATTATGAAGATATGAAAAAGATCAAAGCCAATCTTACTCTACATGACTAACTTATATTATAAAACAAAGAGATTTACTCTTGGAATCCTTGTTTAAGAAACCTAGAAAGCCTCCTAAGAGTGATAGTGAAAATTTGAGAATGAAAGTAACCAAATCAGAGTCTCCATCCTTTTTGATTATAGTTAAGATATTTGGGAAAAATGTCCATAATTGCCTTTTAGATTCTAGAGCCTTGACCAACATCATGCCTATTGGGATATGTGAACAACTTAGGTTGACCCCAATCAAGTCTGATAGGGTGGTCACACAATTGAACAAGTCAAGAGTCAAAGTCATTGGGGAGTTATTAAATGCAAATATGTAGTTGGATAATGAACCAAGGGTTTAAAAATTCATCGGCATACAAGTTATGGATATTCCTAGTGCTTATGGATTGCTCTTGAGTAGAAAATGGATTAAGGCCTTGAATGGATATATGTCTATTGACTAATCCCACTTATGGTTACCTTGGAAAGGTGTGCCAAATCAAATAAGGGTAGAAAAAGAACCAAGGATGACACAAATGATAACATAATACAATGTTATCAATGAAAAGGTAAACTTCCTTGACTCTGATATAGGATTTTTCACTTTAGAGACTATGAAAGAGCCTAGTTTTAAGGACCCTCCTCCTATACTTGGCCTATACAAGTTGTATGTTGATGGTGCTAGGTACAAATTAGGATTATGGGATGGTATTATATTGATAGACCCTACAGAAAAGCAATATCATGCATCATATAGGTTATAATTCACATGCACTAACAATTTGGCTAACTATGAAGCTCTCATTCTAAGATTGCAACTTGCTATGAAGCATAAAGCCAGGGAACTTATTTATGGGGATTTTGAACTAGTGTTCAATCAAATAAGTATCAGCTACCAATGCAATCTATCTTACCTTAAGAGGTACAAGTTTAGATTTTGGGACTTCAAGGAATACTTTCACGCTTTCAACATCATTTCTATCCCTAGGGAAGAAAGCAAAGTTGCTGATGAGATAGCCTCTATTGCAACTAACCTTATGCCCAATCATGATTCCCCTAACCTTAGTATTGAGCTAATGCCATGCCCCTCAGTCTTCGATAATGTGAATCATTTTCAAGTCTTCAATGATGATCAAAAAATTATATATTTCTTGACCAATTCTAGGGAATTTAAAGCTCACATCATTGATGAAGCTGATGAAATTTCTTCTAAAAGGGAGATAAATGATAAAATCATCCCACTAAATGACAATAAGATACCTAAAGGGATGATATCATTAGAAAGGTTATTTTATCATGAAAATATTCTTGAAATGCCTAAGGAGCCCAAGGTAAATGTTAAATACTATCATTTAGTAGATCTCAACTCACATGATCAACCCTAACAAGTAAACATAGGAAAGGCTTTCACTAAAATGAAAAATAGAAGGGCTAGGGAATTGATTACAAAGTATAAAGATGTAATTATTTGATCCTATGAATATCTAAAAATATTTGATCTAAGGGTTATTACTCATACCATACCTTTCAAAGAGAGTTGAATAACCTTCAGATAGAAACAAAGGCTAGTCAACCCTATCTTAGAACCCATGATATTTAAAGAGGTCAAAAAGCTACTAGATTAAAGGATTATGTTTCCTATTAGGCACTCCACTTGGGTTGCCAAACAGGTCCTGGTCAAAAAGAATAATGGGGAAATAAGATTGTACATGGACTTTAGAAATCTAAATAGAGCATATAAAAAGGATAATTACCCCCTACCTTCTCTTCACCAAGTCATCTAGGTTATTTTAGGATTAACCATTATGTATTTTTTGGATGTATTTTCTAGATATAACCAAGTGCTTATTGCTCAAGAAGATAGGATGAAGACAACTTTCACTACCAAGTGGGGAATATATGCTCACAAAATAATGCCATTTGGATTGATTAATGTAGGAGCCACATTTTAGAGGCCCATGGACCATGCTTTCCAAGGTCTAGTGGGAAAATGCATCATCATATACATGAATGATCTTAAATTGTTCTCCTAGAATAGAGAGAACCATTTCATGCACTTAAATCAAGTATTTGAAAGGTGCAAGAAGGAATGGTATATCCCTAAACCCCAAGAAAAACATATTCTATGTTACTGAAGGAAAATTATTATGGCATGTCATCAAAAAATAAGGGATTTTCATATATCCTGAGAGAGTGGAAACCATTTCCAAGATTGAGCTACCTAACAACCAAAAGTAACTAAAGTCATTCTTTGGTAAAATTAACTTTGTGAGGAAATTCATCTCAGGCTTTCTTGAGTTTGTCAAACCTCTGAATGATATGCCTAAGAATGATTCTAAAATTTCTTATGATGAAGAATCTAGTAAATATTTTTTTGACATTAAAAATGCAATTAGTTAAGCCTCAGTCTTGATAAGTCCTGACTTCTTAAAGGACTTTTAATTGTATTCATTTGCTTTTGACCACACCATGGCTATAGTCTTGACTCAAAAGGTGGATGGAAATGACCACCCTATATCTTTCATGAGTACTTATTTCAAAATTTTAGAGGTAAACTAGTCTTTGATTGATAAGCAAGCCTATGCACTGGTGAAGGTAGTGAAAAAATTTAGGCATTAAATCCTTAGAAATAATGTGCATGCCATCTTACCAGACCTAGCCACAAATCTTATGTTAAGTTAGAATAAGCTTGGGGAAAGAAAAGGTAAGTGAATGGAAATCATACAAGAGTATGATATAGAGATGAAGATTACCAAATTGGTGAAATTTCAAGGCCTAGTCCAAATTATTGCCAATGTTAATCCCAAACTTCATGTCATGTAAGTGGATCAACAAAACTTCCATCCTAATGAATGGTATGACTCTTTAATACATCTTCTCATCTGAAGTAGTTGTCCCCCAAGACTCACCAAAGAATAAACGAGAGCCTTAAGACTAAAATCATCCCATTAATTCATCAAATATGGAGTCTTTTATATGAATAACTTTGAAGGGATCTATTTGAGGTGTGTGTCCAAAGAAGAGGCTTCTCAAATCATGTCCACTTTTCATGAGAAATTAAGTAGTAGACATCCTTTAGGGAGAACCACAACCAACAAGATTATCAGTGCTAGGTACTATTGGCCCACCATTTTTAAGGATGCTCAAAAACATGTGAAATAGTGCCACTCATGCTAGATTTTTAGCACAAAGGAGCCAAAGGTAGTCATGCCTTTACAACTTGTGATGGTAGACAAACCTTCTACATAGTGGGGATTAGACTTTATAGGAGTTATTAATCCCAATTCATTTGAAGGCCATTGGTATGTCCTAAATGCTATAGATTATTACACAAGGTGGACTAAAGCTATAGCCACCAAATAATGTAGGATAGAAGAAGTGATCAACTTCATAGAAGAAAATATTTACACTAGATTTGGAACCCTAGTTTCCTTAGTTTGTGATAATGGATCTGTATTCAAATCCATTGAAATGACCAAATGGGCTTATGATAATGGCATATATTTGAATTTTTCCTCTAATCATTATCCTCAAGGAAATGGATTTTATAAATATACCAACAATAATCTTATAATGGCCATCAAAAAGTCTACTACAAATAAGCTTAGAACTTAGCATAAGCTTCTTAAGTATGCATTATGGCCTGACAGAATATGAATTAAAGAGGGACTCAAGGTGTCACCATTTTTTGGGTGTATGGTTAAGAACCTATCTTCCCCATCACCCTCAAATTTCCTACATTCACATTCATACAAATACATGGAGGAAAGCCAAGAGCTTGATAATTCTAGGCTATTAGACATCATTCAGATGGAAGATGTTAGAGAAAAGTCATTTGTAAACTTTAGTAGGCATCAAGAAACTATGAAAATATGGTTTGACAAAATTTCCAAGGTGAAGGTATTCAGATAGGGAGACCTAGTCCTCCCTTGGGATAAAGCATCAAAACCTAACGGTAAGCATGGTAAGTTTGAACCATTTTGGATTGGCCCATACCAAATTATATAGACCTTAGACAATAACACTTTCAAGTTGAAAGACCTTCAATAAGCATAATTTGTATTTCCCACCAATGGGAAATACATCAAGCATTACTTTGTTGTTGCTCCACTAGGGGTCTTCATGGAATAACATATTTAAGATTTCTTATAGTTAGAGTAGGTAGGATAGTTAGTTTCATTTCTTCCTTTCTTCCTACTTGGCTTGTATATATTAGTTTGTTTATTTCTTGTTGTTTATTTGTTTTGAATTTTGTCCTTTCTACTTGGTTGTGCTCTTTATTTTAATAAACTCTCATAGAATATCCTTGCTTACAATTTTTGAAAATTCAAGTATTTCAAGTGAGGGCATGAATCCTACACAAGAGTAATTAAGGATATAATATAGAATTGTGTTACAATATAGAGACTTTCAAAAGACTCACATGGAATTTAGTTACCCCCCCCCCCTCCCAACCCAAGAAACCAAAACATAACATAAGAACAAAGCTCTATTGTAAGAATAATCATGTATGTGGAAGGAGAGTTAAAAAGTTAAGGCATATGCATGCTTGCACTTAAAACATATCTTTGTCTGAGATTAAGGTTTCAACTAAAGGTGATTATCCTAAGGCTAAAATATTTGACCAAATCCTTAAATCTTGGCTATCCTATCTCCCAACCTTTGATAAAAGGAAAAAGACACAAAAATAGACTTAATGCTAAATCAAAAGATGCAAAGTCAAAGGTGATTTAAGCAACCTCCATCAAGGCTATACACACCTAGCTAGCAGTAGAGAAAGGCCATGAGTGAAGCCAAAGGTATCTCTATTAGGGCTATGTAATCCTAGCTAGCAATAGAGCAATGCCTAAGCCTCCCCTAAACTAAGATCAATTATTCCTAAAAGAATATCTAAATATGCTCAAAGTCAAATGCAATATTCAAGAGGATATGAACCTAGATGTTGTTCCCTATAGTCTCATCATAAATAGTAAGTGGAATCAAAGCACACATAACATATTTAGGATTTGATATGAGGGTTTGAATTTTGTACATTTGAATCTTATTTCAACCTTGAACTGACCTATGTGATGATATGTGGATCAAAGGAGATAAAGGACATATGTAATGGTTTAAACCAGAGTTTCTAGGTTCTAACATATTTATATGTTTTCCTTGTAAGTTTCCATTGTTGTTGGGACCAACATACCCCATTTTTTTAATTTTAAAAATAGGGACCCTTGTAAATGTTTCAAAACATATGTATCCTAGTTTGGCTTTCATGAGGTTATTATTTTTAGAATTTGAAGATCATCCACCTAAAAATGGATAGGTCATTGTGTGTTTTATTATTATTTATGAGCTAACCCTACTGATGATTACCCTTAGATGGCTAAGTGTAGGTTCTAAGGAGGAAGGTAGGGATCCTAAGAAAAAAAACCCTAAGGGTTCAAATTTAAATTTTCATAGGAGAAAATTTAGTGGGAATTGGTCCTTTTAAAAAAAAAACCCTAAGTTTAATTTTACATTAAGGCTTGGTTAGGTTTTCAAACATGCCCAAAATTTGACATTAAATTATTCTTAAGTCAATTTTTATATTCTTTCCCCCTTTTAAATCCCTCCTAACCTCATTAAATGTTATTTCCACAAGCCCTTTTTCATCTTAGACTAAGACCTTACCAATGTTTAGCCTAAGTTTTAATCCTAAAATGTCTTGGTGTTTATTTAACATAGATGATACCTTAAGGATCCTAATCTTTATTCCAAATCACTGCATGTATCATGCTATAATTTGATGTTTTAACTTGGATACAAATATAATAGTCCTTTCTTCCCTAGAGTCTCGATCCAATGACATGAGATCATCTTAGTATATATTATGCACTAAACCCCACTCACTATAGAAGTTTCTATGAAATTTATTTTGATGACCTCTCTCCCATCATTTGACATTCAAAAGGACATCTTTGACATTAGCGAGGCCTTCAAAATAAACCCTATCCAAACTTTTACCCTTAGTATAAAAGGGGACCTTATAAGCATTTAAACCTTAGGATTGTCACATTAAAACTTAGAACATAGTGTTTTTTAATACTATTAATCTAAGTTTAACCCCTCAAATTAAGGTTATGTGCATCACAGACTAAATTAATGTTCATGTATCTTACAAGATCTAACCATTTACATTCACCCAGTGACCTTGATCTAATGGTGGGAGATCAAAGATCCCTCAAAGATAAACTAATCATATAAGACCTCTCAGATCATGATAAATGGTTCACGTTCATTGCCTAGCTTGATGTAATGGACCATGTGAACCCTAAAGTCTAAAGAGCATCGATAATGCAATGTGTGGTGTATTCTCATTCAAATAAATGAATCTCACGAGCTTAAATTTTGTAGTCATGCTATCATCATTTGACATTCATGAAAATGTCTTTGAAATTAGTGAAACCATTAAATTTAACCACAACTGACCTCTCAACTAATCAACTTTGACCTCATAGATCATGATCAATAGTTATCACTCAATCATTGATATTGATCGAATAACACAAAGTGAAGGTGAAATTTTCAACCAAGGACCCTGGAGCCTAATATCTTAACATGTAGATGAACCACATCTAGTCATTTCCAAAGGAAGCTAGAATGCAGCACTTGGCATAACTAGGTCATCCAAGATCTAAGTGACCAATCATAAATTACCCTCAAGATCTTAATAAAAGGATAATGTTCATTTTAGAATCCTAATCCAAGGAAGAGACATAAAAGGATTTATTTAAAATCCAATGGCTAATTTTTTAAGGGATTCCTAGGGGAGTGTCATGGGAACAAGCTTAAAGAGGTCCACGTAAATGCCATATATGCATTAAAGGATAATCCTAAGATTTGGCACACCTAAAAAGATAGGATTTACATAAGTGGTGCCATTTATAAGATCTAAGACATGAATACATTTATGAAAGCCATCATCTTCACCATTAAAGCCTCAAAAACACTAAAAGACTAATGTAAATCCCTAAACCTTGACTTAAAGCCTCAAAACTTGACTGCTAAGGACACAACTAAATTAAGCAAGCTCAAAGAGTTATCCTAAGCATCAAGACCAATCATATTTCAAGGTAATTGAGATCATGGTAGTGACAAGGCAATAATGAGAAGAAGAGATAGACATGTATATATCTATAGACCATGAAGGGAGGCACTTTGGAGATACTAAATTAGACACATGAGCATTGGCTAATGGCATGAAGAATTAGTCTAAGATTTTATTTGAAATTGAGGAAATGAAACCTCTATCATCTAATGAGTAAAGGGTGGTAGTCACAAAGAAAATTTTTGATGACTTGGTTGTAATCCAAATGATAGGTCTCATCAAGATGTCGCTAAACCCAAGGTATTACATTGCATTGACATCCTTTCACCCTTATTTGTTGATTATAGAATAGACAATGAATGGATCATCAAAGAAGGGTCAAGTAGAATTACCTATATTACCCCAATATCTTATGAAGGATACTACAAGCTCCCTAAAGCTCACATATACCTCTCTTCCATCAAATAATGGACTACCCAACATAATCTAGATGTTATCTTGAGACCTTGGTAAATCTAAAGAACTCATATAGCTAGGAACCATGATGGTAAAATCCTTATTATTCAATTTAGAAAATGGATTAGGATCATTATGACCCTATTGTGTAGAGCTTCAGGGGTAGCCACATAACTTATGTTGACCCCAGATGGGGTTCCTACATATATTTCATGGTGGAAGAGAAGCTAACTCCACCTGTTGGAGAGTTGATTAGCATCCACTTGGGGAGATAATTTTATGGCATTAATAAAAGGATAATCCAAAAAATCACCATGATTTCCTATTTATTAGAATCATTAATGGCATCCACTCATATTTTTGGTGTCAAGAATTGGTCCTCCCATAACAAAATTACCATTTCCCATCACTATGTGAAATTTCATATATTTAAGTATAAAGTTTATATACAGTTCATTTTTGATTTTATATACCTTAATTTGATCAAGAATATCACAAGGAACCCCATGCCTAGGATGTAGCTCTTGTAAATAAGTATGTTAAAATTGTGGGAGATATTTAGTACTATCTAGACTATACCATTATTAGAATAGAAGGGATCATGACCCAACCATTTAGGTTGCCTATATATACCCCCCTCAAGTTGGTTGAGTAGGAAATTGCTCACCAAACTTTCTAAGGAATTGATAATTTTTATAGGGAGAAGAGGAATGGGATTATTGATCCCTTCCCATTCTTGATTAGGAGAACTTTGATCTAAGGCTAGAAATAATTGGACATCATGTCTAGACATAGGGATGCCTTCTGCTTTTAGAAGGATGACCTAAAGGAATGGGACCCCAATAAAAAGGTTGTCCCTCATTTCTAGTCAAATCAACTAACCAAAGTAACTTATGAGCATAGGGTTGGTCCATATGACCATTTTTACACCAAAGCTATAGACTTTGAGGAAGTTTTATTAGGTGCAGATAGCATCATTTCAAGCTTGAACACTGACTACAAATAGAGGAGAAACTAGTTAGGGAGAGATGGAAAATGAGCCCATTATTATATCATCTACTAACTTTTACTTCTAATGCACCTCTAAATTAGGTACAATAGTAAGCACTCCAAATCAAAAGACCTAGTGAGAATAAACTAGAAGAAAGGATAGGAGAAGGTACTTCATCATCAACCTAGCCTCCAAAACCATCTTATCCAATGGAAAACTTTGATATGGTTTCACTAGAACCATATGAGATGGTGGAATAATTATTGAAGGAACTTTTAGAGACCTATGGGTCTGATCAAGAAGATGAGGGAGCCATAGCTGAGGTGGCACAAATTTAAGGACCTTAAATAGGTGAGGAAGAAAAGGAAAAAGAAGTGGCATTGGAATTGGTCCCTGTCACACAAAAGAAGAGGGATGTTGAGTTGGCCCTTGTCCCTAGGTCCTCCAAAAGACCAAAGGTGAAATGGACCCATCCCACCAGTGAAGTAAATTTGTTCAATGATGAGTTCCCCATACATAGACCTATCATTCCTAATTGGTTCATATATGGGAAACTCCAAAAGGTTCCTTCCCATTCACACTTACTGGCAATTACTACCTCTATAGGTGGAGATCCCCTTGATAGTGTCAAACCCTGGATCAAGGATCTCATGAAGGAGAAAGAAGAAGTGTTTAATTAGCCAAAGAAAGTAACAAGAAAATAAAAGACCTAGGATCATCAAGTGGAACTAGGATTGAAACCCCAAAGATGCCTAAACCCTCTAAAATAGTAGCCACTATCATGTATAATATAGATATATTAGGTTTTGAAAGGGTGAAAACTAGGAAAACTACCATTGGCATTGAGGAGTTCACCTTTCAAAAGGTGGAACCTTTTATAGTCCTAATTCCTATATAAGGGCAGGTAGCAGGGGAACATGCCATCCATCAAGAGGATGTGGCAAGTTTGGTGGTGGCCCAATCAACAATGACCTTACGTAGAATATAGGGGATGTAATTGAAGATCACCAATCTATAAAAGGAAAAGAAAGACTTGGAAACACAGGTTATATTTTTAGTCCCTGAGGATATAGTGAAACTACTAAATAAGTCTTTCTTTGACACATTTGAAGGGTACAAAGATCTGAATCTCAGATCAAATACCTTGACCCATAAAATTAAGAAATAACATGCATTTATCACTCGGTGAAAGAAATTTAGAACTCAAGAAACTGAATTTATTAATGCCCATCACACCAAGTAGGTCCAAGGCATCAAGATCATCAAGTTGAATAATTTGAATATCCTCTTAGGAGTATTTAAAGATAAGATAGTGGACCTAAGAAACTGGCGTGATAATTTCAATAGCTTCATGGAGGACAAAGGCTTGATAGTGAAGATGGAAAAGCTCTTAAAGGCACTATTGGTAAACCCTTCTAAGACCAATTCCATACGCTTGATGGATGATGAAGAGTTCAAGAAAAGGGTTGGTACCTTTATCCAAAACATCAAGGACAAACAAGGATAGGCTATCATAGATAATTAAAATGTCCTTGATATCATCATTACATTAGGGAAGTAGATTGCAGATGCCCAATGCATTCAAGAACATAAAGCCAAGAGTGACAATGAATTTAAGACATTGGCAAGTCAAGAAGAGGATTGTTTGATGAAGCCTGTAGTAGAATTTGAGCTAATCAGAGAAAAATATACTAAGGTGAAGAACATCCTAAATTATTAACCTAAGGGACCCATTATTTTTACATAAAGAATATTCTTTTGTAATATATATGTTATTCTATTAGCATATATTAGTCATTTTTGCCAAAATTGGTGTAGAAAGCCTTTTTCATTGTAATCTTTGTATTAAGGACAACTGTCCTTATCATACCATGGATATTTTGAAAACATAACTACTATAATACCTATGTTTCCTATAAATAGGCAAAGGTTACCATTTTTTAAGGAGAGAGACTCTGAGCAATTTATATTCATAAGAGCATTTAATACAACTAAGGAATTCTGAAAAGATTGTCTGAATAGTTTGTTGAAAGCCAATGTTGTCTCTCAATTGCATGTTATTACCTTAAATTTGAATGGTTCTCTATATTTTGAGCTAAATTTTCATTTATAGGGCTATTAATTTTTTCTAATTATAGATTAAATGAAAATATCTTAGGTATACTTCATTTTATTTTCTCTACATTTGGATATGCATATGTTATTCAGGTTACAGTAACAAACTTTTAAAGTAAACTTGGTTCTTACTTGTGGTTTATATATCTCCTTTGAAGTTGGCCTGGTTTATGATGTAATCTAAGTTTATACTATTTTACATCACAAATTGGTTCATGTATACTCAAAATAATTAGAACTTTGTCATAATATTTGAGAGGGGAATTTGTAATCACGTTCTCTTTTCTGCCTTACCCTTCCTTTTTCTATTTTCTTTATCAAAAATCACCTAGTTTAAAGATCATTATTAATATACATTTAGATTAACTTTTTGTCTTGAAATATCATAAATATCTAGACCCTGGTGTCTCCCAACATCCAAATTAAATAAATATTGTGGATAGCTCCCATACTTTACTTTTATTCCACCACAAACATCATAGAATTATTACAAACTGCAACTCATGCCTTGTATTCTTTGAATCCTAAAATGAGAAGTGTTCATTAACACTAAAGATAACCTATGAGGTAATTAGAAGAATCAATAATGATCTAACCCATATATAAGTTGGAATGATAAACTTTTGAGGCCCTATTTTTATTAGGTGAAATCAACCCAAAGGGTATATTTTAGTAGTGAGTACCATTCTTGGGGCTTCCTTTAAATAGATTTCTTGATCACATAAATGAAGTTATTATTTTTTGATTCTAAAAAACCATTCCATTTTAGGTAATATTTATATAAGAATATCAATATGACACTATGTTCATATTCTCAGTTATTAAACTTTATACACTAGAATGTGGGTCCATTTTTATAGACCAGTGATACTAGTGTGCCAAATCAAGTGATTATATTTTATTTAAGAAATTTGATGACCTCTTGGGTAATATTATTTTTGGTTTCTACTACCTTCATCCACCTTGTGTTTTAGTTAGTGTCTATGATCAAAAATATATAGATGATTAAGGATTTTATACTGATAACTCCTATGAAATCAATCCCCCAATGCACAAATGATTTTCCTTAAATAATAGGCTATAAGGGAATTGTAGCATGAAGTTATTATTTGAAAAAGGCTTGGAAAAAGTGACATGAGTGTAAATGGGAATGTACATCCTTAAATATAGTAGGCCAATAATATCCTAATCATAGAATTTTGTGTGTCTTTACATTTTTAGAAGGATGGTCACTACCTAGCTTCTAGTGGAAACTAATCATTATTGTAACATAGGAATCTGATAGGGGGTTATTTAAATTTTAGTATTATAAAACAAATAAAAACACATATAGATACAAAAAATAAATCTTAGATACTTTAAGGAATAATAAAATAATGAAAGTAATAAATGAAAGAAGGCAAAACAAGTATTGATGACCTTCCTTGTGAGTAAGACTTTCAAGTAGTCCTTAGAGTGATGTGCTTAGTCATGTGCTCAAAGAGTCTTTAATAATGGTGTTCCTTTCATCATTTATCATTTTCTCTTTGGCTTGGCTTATCTTGGCTTGTATTGGCATGTGAAGATTCTCTAATCAATTGGGAATAACTTTGGCTTGAGAGCATATTGAAGTCATTCCAGTAGAATAACCTTTTACACAAAAACTTGTTGAAAGTAAGGGAACTCTTATTTATAGATTTTAATAAATCCCATGGATAAAATGTGACCATTTAATCCAAGATCAAGATGGAGAGCTCATAATTTTCCCAATTTCGGAGAAAAATATATTACATGCTATAATTAATAAGCATGTCTTGTCTTTTTAGATATTTATTTTCATTAAATTTTAGAATGATGTCATGATGATGTCATGGCATGATATTTTGAATTTTTGAATTTATAATTTTAGATACTCATTAATTTTAAATGGTTTATTTAACTAATCACTTGATTAGTCTTTTGAACTTTTCTAAACATTGGTTAAGTACCCCCACTCGATTAGTCAAAAACATCAATTTACTTGGTCACAACCTAGCTAGGGATGAATCTATGGGATTTTATCAGTGCATATAGGGTAATGCCCCAAATAAGGAAGCCTTGAGATGATTATAGGAACTAACATACCATGTGTTGATGAATTTGGGTGTTTTGGTGATTTATAGGCTTAATTTTCATAGCTTAGTAGAAATCAATCTAAAGTCAAGTTTAGGCATAGATGTAGATAAAATGAGGTGTCTATAATAACATATCTATAGTCTTCCTTAGATAGGCACCTGAGATAGATGACTTCATAATTTATTTTTTGAAGGATGCCTTTCTTAAGTTGTAATGATGATTTTAGCTTGAGGTCCTTTTTTAGGTCTGGTTTATTCTAGGGGTGGATTTCTATAGAGAAGGTAGTGGGTGACTAAAGTATACCGATATTGATGAAGTACTTCTGCTTGGTCTATATGATATAGTGTAATATATTAATCAATATTTATGATTAATTGAATGAGACCCTGACCTCAAAAAAACTTATAAAGTCTAATATCCATGTCATATTCTTATAAATTAGCCATCCATTAACTTATGTACTCTCCTAACTTATTTTACCTAATTATAATTTTCATTGTTGGATCTGAGATAATGATGTGTACCTTATTCCTAAGAATGTAATACCTTAATTTATTCACTACCTTGACCAGGACATATGCATGTTTGTTGAAAGAATAATAATTAAGCTCAAAATATTTAAGGTTCATGCTCATGAATTCAATTGTATGTCATTCCTCACTTGATTTCTAAGTGAGGACTATAGTAATGGTATTCTTAGAAGTAAAGAGTAGAGGTAGAAGTATTTTTATTGTCCAAGATTATCAAAAATGGTTCCTACATGATGGTCTCTTTGATGTTGTATAAGGTCTTCTTGGATTAATTATTCCATTCCACTTTCTCCTCTTATTTTAGCATGGTATTCAAAGTTTTAACAATATTATCAAAGCCAAAAATGAATTTTTCACAAAAAAATGATTTTCCCAATGAAAAACTTTAGTTCATTTTTACTATTCGAGAGAGGTATCTTAAAAATAACAACACAATTAGGGTTAATAGAGATACCTTTCTTCATGATAATTGACCGAGAAGCTTACCTTCTATAACACCAAATATTCTCTTCTTTTAGTTTTAGGAGATACCATACCTTTTACATCTATCAAATATCCTTTACAAGTGATGAATGTGATCTAACCTCTATTTTTAGAATACAGTCAAGTCATCCATATAGATAATAATGCATTTCCCCATAAAAAATTCAAGGGTGAAATCCATGGCTCTCTGAAAGGTGGATCTTACATTAATCAAGCTATTTGGAATCCATTTTTAAGAAAAAGTGTCCCACTTCATTATGAATGTAGTCTTGGTTTGATCTTTCAGGTTGATGAGGACTTGGTTATATCATGAGAATCTGTCTAAGAAGGACATCATCTGGGATCCAATCACTTCATCTTAGGAGGGTGATAGGTAATTATCTTCATCAAATTATTGGTTTCAATGTTTATAATTCCATACATAGCTGAATTACTCCTTTTTTCTTATGATTAAGTACCAAGTTGGATACCTAAGTGGAGCTGAAGACTAGAAAAATGATTCTGATGATATGAGCTAATGAATCTCTTTGTTTATAATTGGTTCTATAATAAGGTTAATAGGTCTCTACCTTTGTATAAAAGTATTTTTATTTGGTTTGATTTGGATAGTATGGGTTATTACACTTGGGTCAAAGATGTTAATATCTATATAGGCATAGATAATTACATCTCTATATCTCAACAACATCCCTCTGAGTTTCTCAATCTCTTCTAAAGTGGAATTATGATAATGTGAATGGCATAAATATGATTAGGGGACCCATTATAAATAGTCTTAAATTATGTGTCTTGGTACCTTGGCTTCCCACCTAGGTGTTTAGACTTATCAATGCCAAACACTCAGTCCAAAGAGATCATGCCTTTTGGGACACAATTTTTCTAAGGTTCATAACATTTTCTCAATCGTAATATGTATCTCTTGAGTCATTTATTTCCTTATCATTAATTATCTAAGATTCAAACATCCTAGTGTTGTTAAGTAATTCTAGGATATTATGTTCATTTTATAGGATAAAGGGGTAATGGATTAACTTGAAAGATAAATCTTACATGCATATGTCATCTAGCAGTGATAGATTAGTGGTAGAGGTTTTTAATTAATAGACCACTTGATTCTCCTCTTAGAGAATGGGAATAGTTTTGAAGGATATACACATTTATATCAAGTCTGATGCCCTATGTTTGTACTTCCTAAGATAAAAATATTTTCACTAGAAATTTTTCCTTGGTTTATGACTAGCTTAGAAACCTGAAACACCTTGAGTTCCTTTACTTTATATTTTAATGCTAAATACAAACCAAGGATCAAGGTTTCATACTCTACAAAGTTGTTAGTGTATAGGAACTAAAGTCTATAAGTGGCTAAATGACATTTTACCTATTGGTCAATCATAATGATATCTACCCAAGAACCTTGTTTGGAATGGTCCTGATAAAATAATAGGGACCAAAAACCTAACATCTCAAGATTTGATATCTTAGTTTCATGCTTATCTATTATTGTAGATAGGGTATATAGTACTAGGTTTGAGGATACTAGGTTAACATTTTCATTCATGATGTTATACTCTATGATTATGTGTTTCATATTAGTTTCTTTGTCTACTCTAATTTAATTGACCACACCTCTCTAGGGTTATCACATATGAGAAAATTTAGTATCCATGTACCCATTTAAGGTTTTAGACCAATACCTACTAAAAATCATTACATAGTCTTCTAGTGTTTATACCACTTGGATATCTATAAATTTATGAATCCTAGGCTCAGACTCTAGCTATATATGTAAATTTAGAATCTCACCAACTACCTTAACCTATAATTTATCTATATAGACTACCACCTTGTCTAATTTCATAAAGAATAACCCTAACTTCTCATAATGTCACATGGGCATCACATTAAATAAACCTCCTAAGTCAACTAAGAAGTTATGAAAATTCTTCTTGAATAGTTTGATAGTTATAAGGGATGAACTTTATTTTTTTTCTTATAGATGACCACATTAGTGTGGGTATTTTTTTTGTTTTGATTGGTTCAGCTTCTCTATAAGTCACTTAAGTATAAGGTATCATCATTCAGTGATCTAGGTGAGATTATGAATCATTATATTGGATTTTATTTTATTCATGTATTATACTATGTTATACCCTACCTTATTGTGAACTAGTGGGGTTTTTATAGGATCCTTTAATACATTAGGTTTTGGAGGTGGCAGGTCATTCTTAACATTAGAATCATTAGGGGTGACACCATTAAATAGAGGAGTAGATGTGGTGTGAGGTTGTTTTTATGTATGATTCTTAGGGACATAATTACTCCTTTGGAAATTTTGGAATGTGTGGACCTCACTTATACTCTCCTCTAGTTTATTATCTTTTGGTTTGGGGAAATCCATGGTCTCTAATAACATTATTGTGTTTTGGGGTCTAGTAGTTTTAGAGACTTCTAAGTGGTTTGAGACCAACTCATATTACTCCATTTCTCACTTTAAGCTATCAAAAGAACTATATACTTATATGTAGTTGAAATACTCATGTTGTGTTCTATTATGTACCCAAAAACATTTTAGGAGGGATATCTCATAGATGTTAATCTTTGGTAGCTTGTTAGGGTATGGATATATTTAACTATTGGGGTTATTGTAATTTTTTTTTCATTAGGTAGGTAATGTTATTATTATATCTCTCACCATTAGCATTTCCAATTTATTTTTGGAGACCCAATAAGTCATTACTTAGCCTTTATACCATTCATTAGATAACATCTAACTAGTTCGTAGAAGACTCCTGGGGTATGATTCGAATATTATTCACAATAGAGATCAATGCCTAAATGTGGGTTTGAGCCATTATTTCATTATTTACTATGGTAAGAAAAAATAGGTGTTAGTATAATGCATAATGCCTTAGTGGAACTTGGATTATCATTAGTATAGACTAGAACATCAAGACATTTTGGTTTACATTAGGTAGAAGGTTCAACACTGTCATGTTGGATAATGCATTAGGTATGAGAGATATTATTTGTCCTTGAGGGTCAAGTTATTTATCCACCTTAATGGATTCAACATAAGATAGGGTTAAATCTAATATCAAGGAATCCCTTCTCATAAACATGTTTTTCTAGAGATCTAATGAATTCTTATACATTTTGAGCACTAGTTGACCATTGGGTTGATAAAGCACAGTGACTATGCTATACATATTTTGAAACCTAGTGTTGATTTTTTTATGGGCCCATTTGGTTCCCTCTTAAAACAAGTGAACTATCAGTATAGGATATTGGGTTCAATTACCTACCATAACTAAGCCAAGAAAGTGTTTTTAAATTATTTACATACCATGATAAAGTCCTCAGGGAGATTGAAGAACTAGTTATAGTTTACACCCATCAAAGTAAATAGAAATAGTCTACAAACCACATATTCATGTTTGATATTTAGGAATATGAGGGTAGTTTTATATGAATTCCCATATTATTCTTCCATTTATCTCACACTAGGTTTTAAACATCAGATGTACCTTTATGGGTCTCTATAAAGGTCATGGATGACTCCATGAACATTGATAGTTGACCTAGATAACAAGGCAATGGGGAAAGCCATTAGAGGTGGTTATTTTTGAGTATATTGAGAGGATGAGTTTATGGAATTTATAGGTATATTTATGTTGAATCAATAATTACTATGGAATTTTAAGGGATAAAAATATAATATATAGAGTGACTGTAGGTGTCATTAAGGTGGTGGGAGTTGATTGAACTACGTACACTCATATACTCATTGCCAGGTTTTCCATCAAGATTATTGAAGTGAGAAAATTTAGAGGTGGTTAAACCTAAATAAGGACCAAAAATAGTTACAAAGGTTAGGAAACCAAAGATCCTTAATACTAGAGGTAAGTCATAGGGATCCTTATGAATGGAATGAGTTGGGTGGAGGGAAATTAGGATGTAGGGATGTTGTATATGTCTAAATACAGAGGTACTTGAGTGAATTTTGAGGTGTTAGAATGGGAAATAGTGGATGCACCACCTATGTGAGCCTAGTATGGATAGTTAATCTAAGGGGTGCCCCACTAGGTTGTTTGGATATAAAGTAAGGGAAGGTATCTCTATGGATGCCTATTGTTGTTTTGTTGCAAGCTCAACTTGGGGCTCCTCTTAATGTCTAATCATAGGATTATGTAGTAGAAGGTCAATTAAATTGATGTTTTAGAGGTGGTGGAGATGAAACAAAGACTTGATGAGGAAAAAATCATAGAGGAGAAGGATCTAGGACCCCATATATAATATTATTTTAAATATGGGGTGTATTCACATGGATATTCTAAATGTATGGCCTAACTTGGGCATGATTTCCTTTTTTATTCTCCTCAATCTTAACTAACACCTCCTTATCATCATTAGGGTTGAGGTAGATCTAATCATTAGGGTAGGGAACATGGTTGTAGGTGATGTTGGAAAAATATCATTACTTGGTCATATAAGCCCTAATGATAAAATGAGGGCCTCATTCCAAATGTTTTTCTCTACCTAGGGCATAAAAATATCTAAACACCACCATATTATCAAATATAGGTAGATTATTATACTCATGTTGGCATATGATGATGGGGAATGTTGGGTAAGCCTTTTTTTAGAATCTAATGGAGTGGTTAAACACATTGTTAACCAATTAATTAGTTGTCTTTTACTTAGATAGCTACTCTAGGACATGATAGGGTATGTAAAGGGGGCCCTATAGATACTTTCCACTTAAATGATAATATCATTAATCACCAATGGAGGTGAGGAAATATCTAATATCATTTGAGAGTCAAGGCATGGGTAATTCATTGATGGCCATGTAGACGATGAGGTAGAATGAATCAAAGATATCTTGAATGTGTTTTTTGTAATGATGGCCTTAAAGTTAGTATAAAACTACATGTGTCATGATGCCTCTATATTACATGGCATAAACATGGAATATTTTAACATGATGGTGGAACAAATGATGTTCATCATGTAACTCATCATTTAGAAATTGCATCTAGTCTAAGCCTCTGATAATACTAGGATGAAGTTAAAATTGATCATGTTCCTTAAGTCTAGGATATCCTCCTTACAGGATTATGATCAACATTGGTACCCATAAGATTTTCAAATGCATGGTTTCATTAGATCCAAATAGGTGGTTTAGTAGGAACATCATAATACATACCCCCTTCCTGAATAGGTGGATAGGGTAGGCATTTATGTCATATTTTTCAACCTATCATCCTTGGTCAATAAACTAGTCCTTAAGGAATTCATATATGTTATGGTAATTGGTACATACATTTACTATTCTATAATCATAAATACTATTGTACTTAAATAGGTTGTAATACTACTTAAGAGCAACCTTTGGGATGTTTGTAACTAGGTTAGTTGAATTGATAGGGTAAATAAAGTCTTGCCTAGCTTATATAACATGCTTAGAAGTAGATAAGAAGATAATGAAGAGGTTTGTGTAAGGAAATACCTCAGGTTTGGGCATGGGCTTATGTAATCATTATTTTCCTAACATAGCGAGATCATTGAGTTACTCCATTTCATCATCATCTGAGGTGGGTTTTTACATGCCTTCAATTACCTTGAAGAACTTGTTATAATGGTTGAATGACAAAAAAATAGGAAATAAGGTGGTGTCTCCATACTCAAGCTTAGGTTTAGGACTGGAATATGAATCAACCATTTTACAGGCTATGGTTTACTTAGTTAAGGCGTGAGGAGAAACACATAAATCATAAGGAAGAACTGTAAATAAGGATTTTAAGGTATTTAAGAGTGGTAATGTTATGCTCAATTAATTTGAGAACTTATAGGGATATATAAACATATTATGCATTAATTTACTTTATAATCTCACCAAATGTGAGTTTAAATTTGATTTTATGGCTCAATCCACCTATTCATTTCCCAATCTATCATTAAATTAGTAATTTCAAATTTATGCTCCTTACCTAGATTTAACAACTATGATGAGATGTTTTAAATTTTCTAATCAGGGCCAAGTTTCCCATTTAATTAATATAAGAAGTGTGGTAGGCACATGGCTACCTTGACTCTATGTAATTATGTTTAGGTTACACACATGTCTATCTCTATTTGGTCCTATTTTTAATGGATTCTATCTAAGTACATCTAAATGTTATATTCTTACTATTTAAGTGTTATATTTATCCACCTGAAGTAGTGAGTGAAAAATATCATCTTTTGCTTAGATTTTTAATTTGACTATACCTCATTCTAACCACCTCTATACATCTCAAGTATTTATTACCAATTTGTATGAATTTCCATGTGGCACGATCTCATAATTTGAGCTCTCCTAGGATCTAACATCTCTGATAGGTCTAAGAGACTAACACATCTACTAGACTCCACCTAGAAATTACTCATTCATCATGCTCTCCCAAGATTTTACATCTCCAAAAGGTTTTGAAGAATAACACATCTTATAGGTTCCACATGGTGATTCCTTAATTGGTCAAGATCTCTTAGGATCTTACATCTCTAATGAGTTTGATAAACTGACACATATGATAGGTTCCACAAGATGTTTCCTCATTTGATTAGGTTCTCTTAGGCTCTAACATATTTAACAAGTTTGGTAAATTGACACATTTGATAGGTTCCACATTGAACTTCTTCATCCATTAGAATCTCCTAAGATCTGACATCTTTTTAGATCTAGGAGATTGACACATATGACAAGTTCCAAATGATACTTCCTCATTAGTCAAGCCCTCATGAAAGATTTAATGAAAATTTAGTTAGTAAAAGTAAATCCATATAATGAATTAAAAGTTCACCTATCTACTGATAAATCCTCAACAAACACTGAGTAGGACTCTAAGGGACCAATACATCAATAAAACCAACATGAGTCCAAATATGGCAAAACATAGTTAGCACAATAAAATATTATAAGTATGAAAACCTTTTGTTCTTTTAAAATGTAACAATAATTAGAATATGTTTATAATTATTAGATGACATAGATATGTAACAAATACCAACTCATCAACACAAACATTGTTAAACATTTAAAAAACCAATGTATAACATAGGTTTTAAGATTTTCATGGTCCAAATCTGACTAAAAAGGGAATGAAATTTTGGGAAAATTTTGAGTTGATAATTTTCAAATGGGTCCCCTACTTTTTGTAATAATGGGGTTGTGTTGGCCATAACATAATCTAGTAAATGAAAGAGTAAAAGCTAGGAACATTTGCCTTAAATTAAACCTACCATGCCTTAATATCTTCCTTGGAAAATGGTTATTTAAAAGAGGTTATTGTGGATTCTTAAGGATAAAATTATAAAAATAATATCTAAGATAAAATAATCCTACTTTTCATCTAGGAGTTTTACCAAAAGACAAGCTTCTTTCCCTCCAAGGTAAAAACATAAGCATTATATTCCTCTAATTTAAAAATATATGAATTGTGAGCTGTAGAAATGTGAAAATGAATGTTCCTTTCTTTATTAGTGAAGTTAAGGGGGTATTTATAGCCAAATATTAACCCTAAACCATCTAATGAATTTAGTTGACATGATTGGCTAGTTTGATCTTATTAGGTGGGAAATATAATAATTATGCCTCAGAATGGGATAATTAGGCCAACATAGTTCTATAATGTGTGCTCAATCCCTAACAAGATAAATAAGGCCAAAATAGTAAGAAATTAATAAAATGGGTTTATTCTTAGTTAGAGGCTATTTTGGAAGGTGAATTGATTAGAGTGTATAATTTGGTTTTAATTGCTTAGGGGGTTAGATAAAAGTAACTTTTAGTGGTTTAATGTAATGGTGTAGGGACCAAAAATGTTGTGAAGAACCATAGAAATACCCATATCTTTCCTAATTCACCCTTTAAGGCATGCACTTAAAGATATTAAAACTCGATAGATTCTTGTAAGAGAGAAAGAGTCAATGAATGATAAAATTTTATATTATTATGCATATAAATCTTGCATCTTCTTTCATTCCTTGAGTTTTATTACACTATTATATATTTTAGATTTGATACATTAGAAATTATCTTCTCTTACATCAAAATTGTCTTATCCCACTGGTTTATGTTGTTTGTTATGTTTCATTTGACCTTTATCTTTTTAATATTGATCCCATTCTAAGCATTTGCATTTTATTATAGATGATTAAAAAATATATCAAGACCTCATGTCCTAGTTTAAATTATGTTATAAGGTACTTCATAGGTTTCTTTGAATCCTCTTTATATTTTTCCTCATGTTCTCACCCTTAAACCTATCTCTTCCATGTTTGTATTGATTTTTACCCTTGGATTATATTTTTGATTATGTGAACCTTGATTTTTATTATATTTTTCACCCCTCTACATTATTTTTTACATATTATATCTTAATAAATAATTTTAAATAAATAAATATATATATATATATATATATATATCTTAAATACAAAAATAAATATTGCCTTTTTGATAAATAAATGTCTACCCATTCTAGAGGTTTTCATATTCATGTTTTTACTTGCATAATTCTCATGTCTTATATTTGAGTGGGTTCCATGATAATATATAAGTTATATATGGAAATGTAATTATAGACACTACATGGATATTATTTTTCCTACACTTTTTGGGCCATTATCACATTGATGACATGCCTTAACTTGGGGGCATATTTTTTAAACACATTTTCATGGTGATATCTTGCCTTGATTTCAATTTATCATAATTAGATACTTACATTTACTAATATATATATTGATAGTAATTATATGTTTCATGTTACATGTGTATGATGTTAAAATATGGTTAAAAATATAAATTTCCTCTAATATAATAAAATGGAGAAGACCATACTAGATCCAACATACATTAAATTATTTGTGCCATGAAGTGGGGTGAAAGATGAAATCAAGAGTTGTATTTAATATGGGGATCAAGGATATAATTAGGAAACATATGAAAAAAATCAACCTACATAAAAGATGTAAAAGAGGTAAAATAAAGAGAGATAAATGCCACTAAGAAGGAACTAGAAGGTATATACACTAAGGGTTGTAAATAAGAGGTATCTAACTAATGATCTTTTGGAATGTAAATATAACATAATATAATATAATAATGAATAATATGACATAAAGTTTTACTATAGTATACGCATATATACCAAATAAAATAAATAATTTAGAGACAGTGATATTTATCTTTGGGTTGACTTAGCAGGCATCAATCTCCTCCTTGGGTCAAAATTCACTTTATGAGAGATGTTATAGGTGATGAATCAAATGGAACTGATGAAAAACTAAATATCCTTAACTGATGAATCAAAATACTAAGTTATACATTTATTATTCAACTTCATTATATTAAACTTCAATGACCTTCAACAAGATTATACCTCCATAAGAATAAGCTCTTATATTCCAATTCCTCTTATTCTACTAAAGGCATGTTGCAATGCACATATAGAGAATAATGGTGTGTGTTTATTTTAAAAAAGAGATTTGGTATCCCTATATAATGATCCAACTCCTAAAATTTTCCTTTTAAATATTATAACATAGATTATATGGATTGATACAATGTAAATATTTGGATATAAAATAATACTATGTCATGTATGTGGGTACAATATAGAGTGGAAAAAAACTATACTTAGTGGGAATGATATTGTTATAAAGGGAAACAATTAGGAACATAAACTAATTTCCATATTTATAAACTTAGGGGTAAAAACATAACTAACTTGATCAAGATTGAGTTAATTAGGAGAAATCCAAAAACTAGGTAGAAGAGGAAAAATCAAAGGAAAGAGCATCTGGGGAGACTATAATGAGTGGGTAAAAATTTATTGAGTTTATATAATTATTTTTGTAATCATATGATAAAATTATATCATAGAGTTCCATGAGCTACCCCAATATGAATCCCAATACACTCCTTAGGACTTTAACTAAGGGGGAAATATGTGTCGAAGCATCTTACAATTAAAATTATAATTTATTAAAAAATATATGTATATACATAGTATCTACCCAAATCTCCTCACATTTAATAATAGTGTAAATTTAGGCGGTGATTTTGGTAAATAAACATAGCAAAAAATATATAAAGTAAAGTGTTGTAATAAACGATGATAAGTGAAATAACTAAACTCAATGTAACATGTATGTAAATCAACTTACCTTTCCACTAATTAGTCTACATGAATAAACCTTAATATTCATTTTTGTGTGTGTAACAAAATATATTTGGAAACCTAAATATACAAATTTAAAATTAGATAAAATGAATGTAGTCATAAGTAAGTGACTCTAAAAATACAAGTATGTGAAAATCTCATAAAAGATCATTATAATGCAGGAAATATAAGAAACCATTAAGTGAGGTAAAAATTAAGTCTATAAGACCTAATTGAAATATAAAAAGAGATAAAATATGTAGGTTAACCATAAAATGAGGGATAAATCAAGTCTATAAGACTTGACTAAAGATAACACAATATAGAATGGGTAGAATAGCATTAAAATGAGGGATAAATTAGGTCCATATGACCTGAGGAACATATATTATACTAAAAATAATAAAAACATAAAAGGCAAAGGACCAAATAACCATAAATGGAGGGTTATATTAAGTCTAGATAAACTATAAAAAGAATAATAAAATATTAAGGTCTAAAACCTAACTTATATAAATCCTATTAAAATAAGGAAATGACAAAGAGAGTATCTTGAAATAAATCAAATATGTAACTTCTATTCAAATGTGCCAAGTTAAGAGGGGAACCTTTCCATAGTAATATTTAACACAATGCTAAAATGTATAAAAGGATATATAAAATATGTGAATTATTTGTAAAAAAAATGTCTATCAAGGATAAAAAGGAATGTGAGAGAAAATAGGGCACCAAGAGTATGGAAATTGATTAATTAACATAAATAAGAAACTCTATTTAATTTGGAAAGACTAAGATTTTTAAACATCAAAGGCCCTATATAACCTGATTCAAAAAGCATGAGATTGGCATAGATGTCAAAGTATAAAGATAATTTCATGAAGGATATATTCCTTAAAAGTAAAATGATCCTACCTTACAAAAAAAAAATTCATTCCTCAAGATTGTAATAGAGCTACTTATCACTGTAAAATGATATATATGGGAAGTCTCATAATGTTACCTAATATCCCACTAGATAATAGTGGACATCAACTCTATAATGAGGCTAATTTTTTAGTTTTATATTCAACTACGATAAGGGGACATGTCAAATTATATGAACACACATATTAGTTTGAATATTAATTTTGAAAGATATTTTCCCTTTTGATTTTTATTATACTTTGATATATTGGATTATAAATTTTAAGGTTTTTTATATTTTCCTCTTTCACATGGATATGTAAAACCAAAAATGGGTGCTACATATGACTAGCACAAGAGATATTACACGTAACTGATAAATAATAAAACAAAGATATGAAGATGCTTAGATGACCCTATACTTTCACTTCAGATAAGAGTGGAATCTTAAAACCAACCTTTGTGTGCCCTAAAATATGTAGAAAATATAGGGAAATAGACATGAGCATGAGAATGATTGGGTATCACTAATTATTTTTTTCTTAAAAAGGTATACAATAAAATGAAGGACATGTTTGATACTTTGATCATAAGAGAAGCTAAAATATGGATGATAAACATGTATAATTAATACAAATACTTCTTCCAAAATAGAATATAACTAAATCTAAGAAACAAACCACCACTCTTTACCATTTAATTATATTTATAATAAGATGTGTATCTAAGGTTTTGAATGGGATATATATATATATATATATATATATATATATATATATATATATATATATATATATATATATATATATATATATATATATATATATATATATATATATAAGGATAGATGCTTCTACAAAGATCTTACCATGCAACTCACAAACTAAAATCCCAAGAGGAGAAAAAAATGTAATAAAATGTTTACAAAGGTAATATAAATATAGAAACAAGGATAATAAGGTCAAAAAAGGAGTGATAAAATTAGAGTATAAGGAAAAATTGTACTAAAAATATTATTTAAGGTAAAAAGGGTAGAGGATGAGCATTTATGAGGAGGGCTTGGTTTTATCCCCCAAGGTGTTACCATGAAAATCACAAATTGAAAATACAAGTGGTGAAAAGATAAGAGAGATCAAATGATCTAAAAAAAATATTAATATTTAAAACCAAATGGATGAGGAACCTCAAAAGTGATGCTAATGTAGGTGATAATAAACTTATAGGTGTACTTAAAAGAAGCTAATTGAAATATAAGAGAGTTAGGAGCAACATTCAAATAGTGACCAAAAAAAATATGAATTAAATGTCTAAGTAAGTAAATGAAATAGGAATGTAACTTTATAAATATATATTCATAAAGATATAGTATATATCTCAAAATATTTATTTAATTTGAATTTATTTGTTTCTTATGTGTTTAAGACTCTTAAATATTATCCCACTATAATGGTGTGATATTGAGGATGGGAACATGTCATAATATGTCCTTGAGGTTGAGGAAGAATTAGGGTGGGCATAATATTTCCCCATAGTGTGCCTTAAATTAAGGATGGACATTGAAATATTCTCATAATTATAAATTAAGTGAAGGACAAATTTCATAAAATGACCCAACATGTGAAGTAATAAAATGATGTACATCATAAGATTCCTCAAAATGTAATATATAGTTAGATTTAATAAAATATTAACCTAAAGATCAACATATTTATTACCATTTCTATCATAATATATGTAAATATATCTCAAAATATAAATATTATCATATAGGGTAAATTATGGGTGTATGGGAGGTAACTGACAAATGTTTTATATAGTATCTGTTGAGGTCAACATACCCCCATTTTTAAAAAAATGAAGACCCTTGTTCAATTTTGCAAATTATGTTATAAATTGACATTCAAATTGATCAAGAATGCATTATTTGAATATCATGGTTCTCATCATGTTTACATTTTACATTTCAAAATTTAAATTTCATTTAACTTTATCTAATTTTGTTAATGTTTTACTTTTGTATTTCCATGTTTTAGGTTTAATGAAGTCTCAATTATGTGAATAGTGTCCAAGGTTTTATACATTAATGCCAATATTAACCCTATATTTTTATCAAAACTTGGAATTTTAATTGATTAATTTAATATATTGTTAAATCATGTGAAAACCTTGGTCTAATATGTTTTAACCTAGGTCCTTTTGAAATAGATTCAAATTTACGTGGGATCAAATTTGCACAAAAACATTTTATTATGTTTTATACTTAGTTCAAACTTTAGCCTAAATCCTAATTATATTTATTGATGAAACTAAGACCTTAGTCTAATTTTTTTTATGTTAATTCCTTTATCCCAAAACCGCACCTAGTCTATTTTATTATTCATAGGGGCTAATTAAATGTAGGGGCATTTTTATTATGTTTTAAACTTAGTTTAAGTTTTATCCTAATGTTATAATTTTGTTTATTACTATGACCAAAACCTTGGTCTAAAACTTAATCCTAAGTTTATTTATATTACTCAAGCCTTAACTTAGTTTATTTTCATTTCTTGTAGGAATGAATCAACATGAAGATGCCAAGTGGTGAGATCTCAGAGCTCAGAATGGAGATCGATGGTACACAAACATCTACTCAAGTCAAATTGTCAAATATCTTGAGATGAAATAAGATAATGACAAATGTAATAATCATAATGAGTGAGTAAAAAGATATAAAATCATGGGTAAAAGTCAATAGGTCAATGTCTGTAGAGGAATCCAAGAGTGAAAAATGTCATGATCTCGATAACTTAGCCCAAAATCAATGGTTTGCATTTAGTTAGATGTACAAAGAACGTTATTGAGTGGATCAAGATTTATGGAGTGCATTGATCCATATAAATGAGTTCCAATAGTGTGAGGTGAGGTAGACTTTTCAAAGGGCCCAAAATAAAAATGATAGTGGCAAGTGTCACATCTATGATGAATTAAATAGAGATTGACCAATAACATTCAATGTCTCAAATATAGATCTATGATGAGAGATTGGTAAACCATTAAACATGTACAAATATAAAGAGAGGTTGTCATGTGGAAAAAAGGCATTAAGTGATGGAATGTGTTTTCAAGGTGTACTGAGAGCCCATAGAGTTACCAAGTGGCATGCTCTTAGGAGATCAAATGAATATCAATAGGTCATGATAAAGCCAAGCTTAAAAAGCCCCATATAGATCAATAGAGCATGATTAATCAAGTTATGAGAGAGCATGATATGGAAACAATGTCTTAAAAGGACAAATAGTCACATTTAAAAAATATATGAATAATTTGACATGGTGATGCCACATAAGCAATACAAGTCAAATTAAAATATCTTGTGGACCTACAAACATGAAAGGTATAAATACATGATCCAAGAAAAATATAAGTCACAAATATCATTTTTTGAACTTGTTTTTTCCATTAAATCCCTACATAAACCTTTATAAGAAATCTAAGTGTATATATTATCCTAATTTATATATAAATGTAATCACTATATATGTAGACCTACTATGGGTACCCATGGTATAATTTATTATTGAAAAGGTAATTATACATCCTTTGGGTGAGATAATTAGTATCTCATTTATTATACAAATATATTCAATTAGGCATAAGAATAAAACTAAGTTTTTCATGATAGCTTATCTCTTAGATGCCCTACGTACAATAACAAACATTCCAAATTAGAGGGAGTGGTCTCTAAATAAAACCCAGATAGTTCAAACTTTAGCATAAATCCTAATTGTATTTATTAATGAAACCAAGACCTTAGTATAATTTTTTTATGTTAAGTCCTTTATATCCCAAAACCCCACCTAGTCTATTTTATTGTTCATAGGGGCTAATTAAATGCAGGGGCATTTTTATTATGTTTTAAGCTTAGTTTAAGTTTTATCCTAATTTTCTAATTGTGTTTATTAATATGAACAAAATCTTAGTCTAAAACTTAATCCTAGGTTTATTTATATTACTCAAGACTTAACTTAGTTTATTTTAATTTCCTATAGGAATGAATCAACATGAAGATGCCAAGTGGTGAGATCTTGGAGCTAAAAATGGAGATCGATGGTACACAAGCATCTACTCAAGTCAAATTGTGAAATATCTTGAGATGAAATACAATAATGACAAATGTAATAATCACAATGAGTGAGTATAAAGATATAAAATCATGGGGAAAAGTCAATAGGTCAATGTCTGTAGAGGAATCCAAGAGTGAAAAATGTCACAATCTTGATAACTTAGCCCAAAATTAATGGTTCACATTTAGTTAGATGTACAAAGAACATTTTCAAGTGGATCAAGATTGATGGCGTGAATTGATCCATATAAATGAGTTCCAATAATGTAAGATGAGGTATACTTTTCAAAGGGCCCATAATAAACATGATAGTGATAAGTGTCACATCCATGATGAATTAGATAGAGATTGACCAATAACATTCAATGTCTCAAATCTAGATCTACGATGAGAGATGGGTCAACCATTAAACATGTCAAAATATAATGAGAGTTTTCCATGTGTAAAAAAGGCATTAAGTGATGGAGTGTGTTTTCAAGGTGTATTGAGAGCCCATAGAGCTACCAAGTGGCACGCTCTCAAGAGATTGAATGAATATCAATAGGCCATGATAAATCCAAGCCTAACAAGCCCCATAAAGATCAACAGAGCATGTTTAATCAAGTTATGAGAGAGAAAGATATGGAAACATGTGTCTTAAAAGGACAAATAGTCACATTTCAAAAATAAATGAATAATTTGACATGGTGATGCCACATAAGCAAGACAAGTCAAATTAAAATATCTTATGGACCTATAAACATGAAAGGTATAAATACATGATCCAAGTAAAATCTAAGTCACAAATATCATATTTTGAACTAGTTTTTGTCATTAAATCCCTACATAAACCTTTAGAACACTCTAAGCATACAAATTATTCTAATTTATCTGTAAATGTAACCACTACATATGTAGACCTAGTATGGGTGCCCATGGTCTAATTTATTGTTGAAAAGGTAATTATCCCTCCTTTGGGTGAGATAATTAGTGTCTCATCGAGTATACAAATATATGCAATTAGGCATAAGAAGAAAACTATGTTTTTCATGATGTCTTTTCTCCTATATGCCCTATGTGCAATAAAAAACATTCCAAATTAGAGAGAGTGGTCTCCAAATGGAACCCAAATAGTTTCCCAATATTATTTTAAGTTGCACATATAAAAATATAGCGATCACATTCAATTTATCTATGATTTTGTCTATCCATCCTTGATTGAAGCTATAACAGGTATCCCCATGTCAACAATTAGTCCATTAATCAAGGGATCTATAGAAACAATGGGGGATATATGGTTGTACCTTGATTACACTATCATAAGGATTGAGGGAACTAAAAATTATCCTCTTACATTTGTAGTCTATGTCCCTGACAAGTTAGATGAGTAAGAAGTTACATAATAGTTATTCCAAGGCATTGATGGTTTATGCAAGACCAAGAGAAAGGGACTCCTTCATAGCTTCCCTATGACTATTGGCAAGATAACCTTCAAATAGTGGGATCATATTGAGGCAACATCAAATCATAAATCATATATAAATTTATAGATTGATGAACTTAGACATTGAGACCCTTATGGGAAGGTGAAAGATCACTTAAAACACAAAGGGATGTTAAATGTGCCCAATGAACATGAGATTGGTGTCTTTAATCATATGTATGACAAGTCATCTGCTTACTTTGAAGTCACCAAAAGGTTGAAAAAACATAGCCTGAGGCTTGATTCAACACTAGAGAGAAATAAAAAATGGATGATAGATGGTAATTGGGACCTAGGAAATATCACTTGATCAATGGTAAACCTTCTATACCTCCATTCATCAGTGCATAATTTGAAAAACAAATAGATCATAGGCCTAAGGATAAAAGGCTAATTGAAATTCCCTCAATTTAATCAATCTTTGAATAATCCAAGCTAGTAGAGTATGATCTACCTTTAGAGGAAATTCATATCATAACCCTTTATCCTAATAATACTATTGAAGATGAATTAAATATGCTATCCATGGCATATGTTATAGGTTTAAATGATGAAGAGATAAAGGTTGAGGAAGACAAGGAAGATAAAGGGAAATAAAAAGTAATGGACTTGTTGGTTGTTAAACCTCCAAGAAGGAAAGCTGAGACATCCATTATCTCAAAGATAAAGAGACCTAAAATGATTGTTACTACTCATTTAAGTGAAGTCAATCTGTTTAGTGAAGAATACATATTGTATGGCCCACCTATTCCATAATAGTTCTTATATGAACCTAGATTAGATAAAATTCCTACTATGCACCATCTTTGGGATAAAATGAAATCTATTAACATTCTTGTGCATCAAGAGATCAAGCCATGTATCATTGTTATGCAAGAAGAGGAGTCAAGGAGATTAGCCACACCAAGTGATTAAGTATCTTAATAAAAAATGGAGGTCCCTATCCCTCATGTGACCAAACCTATAGTTGGAGTCAAGTATACTATAGAGACTAGTAGCTTACAAAGGGTGACTAAGAATAAGGTCATCCAAGGAGGTGATGAGATGATATATCATAAAGTGGAACCATTAACTAGTTTGAATCAGAAGGAAAGGAAAATATAAAGAGAGGAACTAATATTTGAGGAGGATGTTCTTGATTTGGTCCAAGCCCATTTAGAATAGATACAGGCTACTATCAAGGGCCTAAAATAGAAGAACAAGAATTTGGAAGAACAGTTTATCTTATCAATACCAGGAGACATGGTCAAGTAGTTTAAAAAAACCATGTATGATGTATTCAAATCTTTGAAGGTAATAAATCCCAAGAAATACTTGGTCAACAAACAAGTTACTTTGGCTATAGGCCAAGTTGGCTAAGGAAGTATTCAAGCCATAAGGTGAAATATTTGATCAATGTTTTGATAGAGGATCAATTTATTTAATTTAGAATAGTCAACCTATCCCATTTGAATATGGATATGGAAATATTGTTAGATAATATTAGGGCATTAATTAAATGGTCCAAGGACATGGGAGCTATCTCTAATGATCTCCAATAGTTAGAAATCAGAGTTATGCACATACTTGGGAGTTTGATCAAGGATCATGCTTCACTCAATCCCCCTAGATTGATCACTAATGAGGAGTTCATATATATAAATACTTAGTTCATGTAGGAGGTAAGGAATTAAATCTAAGTTAAGATTGGGGTAGATAAAAAAAAATCATGGACATGATTTTATTAGCTGAAGAGAAGATAAGAGATGTAAAGAGTATCAAATAATATTTAGATAGGGTTGACAAGGATCTCAAGGGCTTGGAAGATAAATAAAAATATATTTTCATGGAATCCATTTTAAACCTCAAGATAATTGATAATAAACACTAAAAAATGAAGATCTTATAGCAGAGGTAAAAGATTGAACTAATAGGGGAGTCCCAAAGTCAAATTTGTTGGAATATCCTTTTGTAACTTGGCATGTATATGATTTTGAAAAAGAATATTCTCTTTGTATAATCATGTGAAATATTTTAAAACATATTTCTTATAGGTTAGTCCTTTATAAAGTATCATTAATTTGATAACATTGTAAGAAGGACAACTATCCTAGACACTTGTACAATTGTCATTTGACATGATTGACCAACATACCTCCTTAGTATTTTATTAGAGGGGTATCATCATTTGTAAAGAATGGGGGATCTTTATATAAAAAAAATTGTGTAAAATTTAAACAATTAATACAAGCAAGGAATTATGTAAATTTTGAACAATATTTGTTTGTGTGTTTACTATTATGGCTTCTATCTCAATTATCTATTTGGATGTTTAGGCTTGAATTGTTTTTATGGATTATAGACGTGTACATTTGAATGTAAATTTTTCAATTTCTTATTATGATAGATTGATTGAAATATCTTAGATTAATTTCATTTTCTTTAATTTACTTGTAGATGTGCTAATACAATTTGCTTGTGGGGTAAATCTTTAAATTGAATTTGGTTCTTATTTGCATTATTTATACTATCCTCAGATATTTATATGATATATGATAGGATTTGAGATTTATCTATTTCATGTCATATATTGGTTTAAATTCATTTTTAGATGAAATTTAAACTTTGTCATGATGTCTAGATTAAAGATCAACAATATATTTCTTCTCTACCTCACCCTTACTTTTGCTCATTTTTTTGATCAATTCACTTTAGTTTAACTTTCATTGTGAATATCCATGATAGCTTAGATTTTAGACTTAGGTTATGCTCATAATTCACTTCACTTAGTTTATATTACTTTTATTTTTATAGGTAAGCTATTAGGCCATGGTTACTCCCAATAACTAAACTATTACATTATAATTTTTGTGAAATAGTTCATTTGCTTTGTCTCTATTCTACCAAAGATATCAAGAATATCACGACCTACAAATAATGCAATGGATTATTTAAATCCATAAATGAGAAGTGTTTATTAAATACTTTGAACCTCTATTATACACTTTTAGGCATCAAAAGATGAGGTTTCACTTTGTGTAAACTTTGAACAATTAATACAAACAAATCATTTTTCAAAGATTGTCCAGTATTTATTTCTGTGTTTGCTATTATGGCTACTCTCTCAATTATGTGTTTAGATGTTCAGGCTTGAATTGCTTTTATGGATTATAGACATGTACATTTGAATGTAAAGTTGTTACTTTGTGATTATTCTAGATTGATTGAAAGATCTTAGATTCATTTCATTTTCTTTGATTTGTTTGTAGATGTGATAATGCAATTTGGCTATATGGTAAATATTTAAATTAAATATAGTTATTATTTACATTATTTATAATATCCTCAAATATTTTTGTGATATATGATGAGATTTTAGATTTATTTATTTCATGTAATATATTGGTTTAGTGAATGTCTTGATGAAATTTAAGCTATGTCATGATGTTTATATTGAATATTATCAATATATTTCTTCTCTTCCCTACCCTTCCTTTTACTCAATTTACTTTATTTTAAATTTCATTGTAAATATACAATCTAGCTTAAATTTTAGACTTACGTTATGATCATAATTCACATCACTTAGTTTATATTACTTTAATTTTCACAAGTAAGCTATTAGGCCATGATTGATCCCAACAACCAAATAGTTACATTATAAATTTTGTGAAAAGTTAATTTTATTTGTTTTTATTCTACCAAAGATATCAATAATATCACAACTTGAAACTCATGCAATGGATTATTTGAATATATAAATGAGAAGTGTTTCTTAAACACTTTAAACCCCAATGATACACTTTTAGGCATAAACACTATCAAGCATTCTGAGGTATTTATGTTTGTTTTTACTCTTTTGAACTATATCACCATTTGTTGTGTCATGGATTATAGTTATTTTTCTCTAAATTATAGTTTTAAAATGTATCCACACATTTTGATGTATGGATAATATAGTTAGTTTTGATAGGAAGATCAACTTAGTTTATACAAAAACATCCCAAAAACCTAGATAAACCTTATCCATAACTCATGTCATTAATTTACACATATTAGATGTTATTGGTAAATAATAAATAATTATAGTTATTGTAAATATCTACCTTTTCTATTAATGTCTAGGAATAGTCAAAGAATATTTTTTAAATTGAGAAGTATCCACTAGGTATCCCTAGACATGTTTCATGGCTAAACCATTATTAGAATTAAATAAGATTCATATATAAATATAAATCACTTATAAGGCTATACTCACATGGAAATCACCTTGATAATTATTTACAAACTTGAGGATTCAATTATCAATCTCTTTAAAAATTATAAAAAATGCATACACATCCATAAAACTTTAAGGATGAATCCATATAACCAACTCTAAATATTAAAATGTCAAGTTACATATTGTCCAATAAATTCATAATGTTTCACACACACATAAATGAGATATATACATGTGGTTTAATCCCTCTCCATAGTATTATAATGTAATGAATTTTCAACCCTTTAGTGAGGAGTGGTTGGGGATATCCAAAAAAAAATGTTAACCCATATTTAAAGTAATACTATGGTTTACTATAGAACCAGGGTTTGGAGGAAAAAAATCATCATTCATGATTGATGGTAGACGCACCCACACAATAAAAATGGTTAAGTATAGGTGCAAAGGTTTTAATATTTATATAACTACATAATTCATAGGGAACTATTGATAACCTATAGATAGAACCAAATAGTGCAAAGGCCAAGATCTATTAGAACCATCCAGACAAGTATTTATATTCTATTATAGGATTGACTAGTTAATGAAGTAGTTATAACACATTTTTAGGCACATAGACATATTATGTGAGAAAACAATAGTTATAATCAACTAAGTAAATTATTATCATCTTTACCTTATCAAATCTAATTCAAAACAATGTAATATTTATCCATCCATTTCAATTTATATTAGTACACTTATTTCCATATTTTACATAATTTGATTATTGCATAATTTTCTTAATTTAATATCTCTTAAGTGTAAAATAATTAAAAAAATTGGCGGACCTCATCTTTGACTTAATCATGGAAAACTCTAGGTTTCATCCTACATGAGGGTTTAATTTTTTTTAGGTTTTCATATTTATCTCATATTAGGGTTTACATTTTAGATCTGAATTTTTATTTCCCCTTGACACATAAATGTATAAAAAATATATATGTTTCCCTAATTTTTATTAGTACTTTGATTCATACATTCTATGCCATATAAGTATGTTATTTATCCTTTAACTATATGCGAAATTTATATTCTAATTGTTATTTTAACTAATCATGTTCGAATTCCTTTGAATCAACTACATGTCTATGTGCCAACTGAAATGATGAAAATCAATGGATTAAATATTCCTTATTATATAAATAAAAACATTGATAAGGAACACATAGATGAAAAAAACATATTACGCATGAAATTAAAAATTATAATGATGATTATGTTGAATATCAATGTAAAATACATCATGATGAGCTTAATGGTATGGATAAATGATGGTGAAGGTGTTAAAGAAGATCAAACTTGTTACTTGTTTAAGAGAGATATGAGTAGGACTACAAGCCTTATTGAGAGTAAATGAATACTAAAAAGTGATTATTTTTACTAAAATATCAATTTATAAATTCAATTGGTGTTGTATCAACTTATAATATTCATTTTTGCCTTCTTCCAAACTTGAAAATACAAGAAAACACTAAAACAAGGTTTCTAGCCTTTGTAATTAGGCTTGCATATTGAGAATATTAAATAAATATATATAATGGAGATAAAAAATATCCAAAATATTTTAATAACTTATAAAACATATTATCACGCCCTTTTACAAATTTTGAACAATTTTTAAGGTTTAGTTTTTGTTTTACTAGGATTTTTGTCATTAAAACCCCAATTTAGGGTATGCATGACTGTACACAGGATGGGAGCACTCGTTTGAGTGAAATTAAAATTTAAAGATATATTTTGAGATTTTTTTTAAATTTTAAAATGGTATACACACTTATATATAACTCTTAAACTTCAATTTTACTTCAAACCAATATTAAAAAGTGATCTAAAATGACTTTTCCTTATTGTCAAAATCTGTTCTTGACTATAGAATTCATGTAGTTATTTCTCAAGCATTAAATATGTAAGAATATAGGCCAAATAAAGGAATATGTTTCAATAAAATAAAATAAATAAATTAAATTAATTCATAGAATAAATTTTAATTGGGAAACTCAAATAACATAATCTTTTATTATTTTGGTGCAAGTATGATATACAGTCCTACCAATACTTAGTTTTCTTGAATTGTTCTTCAACTTTTATTCAAAATATTTCTAGTTTTGGGATTTATTGGCCTCTCCTCATTATTTTATCCTATTACACATGTAGTTTTTATCTATATTTATTCTCTTTTCTTCACTATAAACTCCTATAATTTATCAAACTATTTAACTAATATTTGTACACTAACTTAAAATTTAACTCTTCAGTGAATTTAACACATTCATATATGGTTTATAACATTTTTATTATTATAAATAATTCCTAGGACCTTAGCTTACCCCTATATTAATGATATTTACAAAACCAATCTATATAAGGTTATAAAAAGATATTAAAACACCCAAAACTAGTTTGAAAATTCAAATTTTTAGTTTTGGTAGGAAAATGAAAAACAAGCTAAAATGATAATTACAAGGCAAAGTGAAACATTCAAAATATTAATAAAGAAAAAAAATGACTCCTAAAACATATTCAATACTTTTTAACAATAAAAAACTAAATTTTAATGCTCTTACATTAGGCTCCCCAATTACAAATGCTTTCATGAACTCCTACTCATGAGGTCTTCAATGGTGGTTAAATGCTGAAGTATTTATGATGGTGTCAAAAAAGAATAATATTAAAGTTAATTATTCTTCCACTTGAATAGATATTGGGAGTACTCCTTACCTATTGTTCTCTTGACAACTTGTTTATCCAAAATATCTTCTACCTCCTCTTGTGCCTTGGGTAATTATTGTTCCCAATTAATGACATGTTCATTGTTAGCTCAAAGTGTGTTTTTTTTGTGTCTTATCATTATATATAAAGATATATGTATGATACATAAAAAATGAGTGATATCCCAATATAAAATGGGAGTTCTAGCTTATAATCATTAGTAAAAAAAATATCAACACCTTATAAGGTGATATATTATTCAATTTAAGTTTATTGTACTCTCATTTAGTAAATAAGTCCTTCCTAAGGTATGATAACACTTAATAAAATACCTAAAATTTCACTTGATTCCTCTTCTTATTAGCATCTCCTCTATACTTACTAGCACTCAACTCCAACTACCTCTTTATTTGTTCATGCACCTCTTGCATGGATATAACAAAGTATTCACCTTAAAAAATACTCTTATCTTGTTTGCCAAAATATTTAAGCTCATAAAAAAAATTTGGATTTGTTCCATAGATAATCTAAAATGGGCTGAAAATTTAATTCTATTATGTGAATCATTATATTTAAATTCATCTTGAGTAATCACATGATCCCATTACTTTGGACTATTGCTTACCAAACATCTTAGTAAATTCCATAATATTATATTGACAACTTCAATTTGACCATCAGTTTGAGGATGGTAAGTTGAGATAAAACTCAATGTGGCTCGTAAATTTTTCTATATTTTTTTCCAAAATTATCCAATAAAATCTATATCCCTATTAGAAACAATAATTATAGGAATTTGATGTAACCTTACCACCTATTTGAATAACAAATTAGCAATATGAGTAGCATAATTTATATTCTTACATGTTATTAAGTGTGACATTTTCAAAAATCTATCAACAACAAAAAATATGGAATCATTAGCTCATTGTGTCCTTAGAAAACCTAGTACAAAATCATACTAGTTTCATCCCATGGCCTACTTGGAATAGGTAGTGGCTAATATAGACCCATATTTTGACTCTTACCTTTATTAAGTTGACAAATATTGAATATTTCCACAAATTTTTTGACATCAAATTTAATTATTGGCCAATAATAGTATGTATTAAGCTAATCAAAGGTCTTTTTTTTTCTAAAGCACATGTTAGGCTACCACTATGATTTTATTTCAACAAGTTATCTCTCATAGACCCCCTAGGTATGAATAGTTGTTTTCCTTTGAATAAAAATCCATATTGTATCATGTAGTCTATCCATGGACTTATATCAATGGTTTTTGGATTTATAAAATCCTTATGTGCCTACTTAAAATGGATCTTCTTCATACAACTCCTTTAATGAATCAAATACCAAACTACTCACTTGAGACTTGTGTAGAATCATACTTCTCCTACTCAATGCATCAACTATATTATTATAATGCCCACTCTATATTTTTTATTATTGGTAAATGGTTTTTAAAGGGACCATACCCAATACAAAATAAGGATCAAAATCTAGATAAAACAAGGAAACCCATAACTAAAAAAGGCTTAAAATCTAGATTATACATTATTACAATAGTGGTTTTTTGATGAGTGAGGTCCACCCCCAAAACACAAAAAATGTATAAAAATAGAATAAATAATGGAGAGAAACAACAAGGAGTATCATATGAGATAAAAAAAACTAAAACAACATATGAACAATAGTTTCACAACATTAAAGCAACACTAAAGCAACAAGTCAGCAAAACAGAGAACTAGAAAATAAGAAAAGGAAGCTTTACTTGAGGAGCTTGTTGAAGCTATTCTTAAGTCCCTACAATGAATTTTATATATTAAGAGTAGTAGTTTGGGATGGGTCTATCATGTCAATGGTGGTTAGATCATAAGTCTTCTCAGTGCCACCCTTCCACAAGCCCGAATGCAAGTTGCTAAGGGTGCACACTGGCCTAACTTGAAACTCAAAGAAATCTAGAATGTCCTAGTGTATGGCCATATGATCAATTTACCTATTCCTATTATGATCCATAGTGCCCTAAAAATATATTTCCCACTCTTATTATTGATAAAAAAGATATTTTTTTAATAAATCTAACCATTTCACATGTATTTGACTCACTTTGGTTTGGCTATTGATGAACTATAAAGCATGATTATCTATACATCATAAATTCCTTAGGCAACAAGTACTGCCTCCACTTCTTCAATTCTTGGATGATGGCATATAATTATTTATAATAACTTGAATAATTATTCTTATCTTAATTTATCTTTTGATTAAAGTAATAAACATACCTTCTTTCTTGGCTCAAAATAGATCCAATATCTAATCCACTAGCATCACATTCAAAAATTAAAAGAGTTTGTTAAAATTAAGTAAGGCCAAAATAGGCTACTAAAGTTTGTTTTTATTCAAAATTTGAAATCTCTTTTCATCTGATTTAGTCCAATGAAATGTATTTTTTTAACTCTTTATATTTTCAAAACTAGGTACACAAATACCGCTAAAGTTTCTAATGAGTTTTCTATAGAAACTACCTAATCCATGAAAGCTTATTACCTTAAAAATAATTCTTAGATTAGGCCATTCAAATATTTATATTACCTTTTCTTGATCCATCTTCAAACCATATTTAGAAACTAAAAATACCAATTAAACCAATTTAGTTAAAGTGAAGGTACACTTCTTGAGGTTAATCAATAATTTCTCTTCCTATAGCTTACTCAACACCATCCTAAGATGCTTGATGTGTTTCTCCTTTGATTCACTAAAGATCAAAAATTTATCCAAGGAAATAATAAAATTTACCTATAAATTGATTTAACACCTCATTAATTATCATCTTGAAGGTATTAGGAGTGTTGGTCAAACCAAATACATAATAAGCCATTCATACAATCCATCATTAGTCTTGAAGGTTATTTTACATTCATCAACCTCTCTAATTTTGATTTCATGGTAACCACTCTTCAAATATAAATTTGATAACTATTGTGATCCACTCAAACAATCCATGACATCATATTATTGGAAAGATAGACATGTATTTGACAGTTATATTATTGATGGCTCTAGATTATGTGCACATTCTCCATTCTCACCTTTCTTAAGAGTTAAGACTATTGGTAAAACACATGAATTAAGAATTTTTATAATCAAAACTTTGTATATTTGATCTTGTACTTTATTTTTAATCTCTTCATTCTCCTAACATGTCATATTATAAGCTATTTTGTTTAGAAAACTATCTCCTAAAATGAGATCCATATGATGGCTTATACTCTTGATTGGTAGCAACTCATTAGGCAACTCATCAACCGTTGTATCCATATAATCATCCAAAAAATTCTAAATTCTAAATGTAAAATCATTCAAATTAGTGGATATAATGAATTTTTTTGGTTTTTAAACCAATTCACAACCAATCCCTTCTTATTTTATTAGATACAATAATTATTTTCCACCTAATATCAACACCTTAGTATTATTTATAGTTGTTTTATTTCCATCCTTAAATGGTGTCAAGGTATGATTATTTCTATCCTTATCCAATGTGTATGTGTTAATATTTATATCATGTAAATCCTTCCTATCAAAATTCTAAGGTGTACCCAAAAACACATGGAAAACATCAATAGGCATAATGTTAGAAAGTACTTCATCCTTAAAGCTACCAATTTGAAAATAGACCTTACATTGCTCATTGACTAATAGTTATTGACCCTTAGGTATCCACTATAATTTGTATGGTGTAGGATGTGTCAATATATTCAATCCTATTTTTTCAACCATTTATAAATAAACCAAGTTATTTTCACTACCACTATTAATGATAACCTTAAAATACTTAACTTTTGATTGATATGTAGTCATGAATAAGGTCTTCTTTTGGGTTGGTTCCTTCACTTATTTGTTTGGATTTAGAAACACTCTATTAACTAATAAGTAATCTCCCAATTTATATTCTTCAACATTTGATGGTTATCCTATACATTATTCCTCAGCTTAAACAACTTTATTATTGCCTTCAGTTCACGTAAGACTTGTTTGTATATTTTAAGAACATTTATATTATCCATGACTAGCATATATGTTATGTTTGAAACATTTCCCCCAAAATAATTATCCTCTACCTCTTGTATATGGCATTATTCCTTTGTATAAATAGCCTCCTCTTGTACTTTTATATTAACCTTGATAATTTCTTTCTTTATCATTATGAACCTATAACTGACTTCTACTACCCTGTTGTCCTCTAGCTCTGGAATTTAAACCTCTTCCTCTAGATTGTTGATTTTGTTTTCTTGATAAATTCTCTTATTCTTTAAGAGAAAATGGATAATATTATTAAACTAATTTTGGTGACAACAAAATTATTTCATCCTAAATATTAAACCTTAAACCATTGATTTATATTATTATTTTATCAACATCTTCTTCTACATGACTATTTCTGATTGTAAGCTTGTAGAATTATTTAGCGTAGTCCTTTACACTCGTGTATTTATGATTCAAGTTTTGAAGTTTTTTGAAAAACGTTTTTAGTAGTATATAGGAATAAATTTTGACTTTATTTTTTATATCATTCTATAGCGCAACTTGATTTTCTCTTTACCCCTTTTTATTTCTTTGTGGACACTATCCCACCAAAGAGATACATGTCCACTCAACCTTGTATAAGAAAACTTGAAATTATTATCTTTAGTTATTCATTAAAATTCAAAATACTTGTTCATTTTATCTATCAAATCCACTAATTATTCAACATTTAGACTACATTGATATATTGGAACTTCTAATTTGGGTTTGAAACCTATTCTTATGACTGATTTTGAGAGTTTTTCTTCCATTCTTTCTTCATCTTATTTTTATAAAACTCATTATTTTGAATCTTCTTCTACTTAAATAACATAACCTCTCACAAAAATATTATTTTATTAGTTTTTATTTCCTCTATATGTTCCTGAAAGTTTATTATCTCCTCTAGTAATACATCTATTGGTTGGCTTCTTGCACCTCATCTAGTACCACCTTTGGCTAGTCCTATAAGTGTTATTCTTGAACTTTATTTCAAGTTTATTTTTCAAATCTAATTTTAAATCTTATAAATTAAATATTTATCCTTTAAGTATAACCAAAACCCTTATTTGATACCAAAAATGAAGTCAAAGGGGTTAAGGAAGATCAAACTTGTTACTTATTTAAGAGAGATATGATTAGGCCTACAAGCCATATTAAGAGAAAGTGGATACTAAAATAGAAGTATTTTTACTAGAATTTAATTTTAAACATTTAATTTATGTTATATCAACTAAATATATTCTTTTTTACCTTCTTCCAAACTTGAAAATGCAAGAAAACACAAAAACATGGTTTCTTGCCTATGTAATTAGGCATGTAGACTAAGAATATTAAATAACTATATATAATGGAAATAAAAAATATCAAAACCAATTTAATAAATTATAAATAATCTTATCACACCCTTCTAAAAATTTTCAAGAATTTTTAATGGTTAGATTTTGTTTTACAAGATTTTTTGTGTTTAAACCAGTAGTTTAGGGTATGCAAGATTGCATGTAGGCCAAGATCTCTCATTTGAGTGAAATTAAAATTCAAAGAATTATTTTGGGATATTTTTTATTTTAAATATAATAAACACTTAAATATAACTCTACCACTTTAAATTTACTTCAATCCAATCTTAAAAAGTGATCTAAAATGACTTTTCTTAACAGTCAAAACCTAATCTTGACTGTAAAATTCTTTTATTTATTTATCAAACCTATAATATGAAATAATACACTAAAAATAAATTAATATAGTTTTAAAAAAACATTCACTTACCTAAATTCATATATTATATTTGACTCAAAAAACTCAAATAACACAATCTTTTATTATTTTGGTGCATGTATGATATATAGTCTTACCAATACTCAATTTTACTGAACTATTATTCAACTCATAATCATAATATTTAGTATTTATATTTTTTTATCTCCTCTATTTTTTATCCTCTTCCACTCATGGTTTTTCTCTATCCCGATTTTCCTTTATTCACTCTAAACTCCTATAATTTCTCAAACTAATGCCTAGGACATTCCTTGGCCATTCTATGAAGTATATTGACAAAAAATCCTTAGAAGGTGAGAAAAATATATTTAAACACCAAAAAATAGTTTTAAAATTCATTTTTTTAGTTTTTTCAAGAAAATAAAAAGCAATCCAAAATGATCATTAAAATGCAAAGTGAAACATGGAAAAACTTCATAGAGACAAAACATGACTCCCACAACCTATTCAAGCCAAAATTTTCAATAATAAACAACTAAATATAATGATCCTACATCAATAATAAATAGGTATAAATAATTTTAAATTAAAAAAAAATGGTAACCAAGTTAAAGATAAATACTATCTTTAATGTTATATTAAAATTTAGAAATGAAAATCTTTCTAGGAAAACCAATCATGAGTAATAACATAATGATATTTTGAATGATTATAGTTCATATTTTATAGGATTATAAAATATAATATGTCTTTGTATCATTATTCATACTACTTTCATTCATGTTTATACACATGTGGCTACATAAGTGATGCCTACACCTAGTATACCTACTATGGAGAAAATAAAATTTATTCCTTATAATGTTATGGATATCCAAAAATAACTTAATTTTTTTCAAAATAGGTATAAAAATCATGTAGCGACATATATTCCTACCAAATTTAATATTTCTTCTGATAAATCACTTGTACATTGAATTTTTAATCTTCAAGCCAAAGTTCTTGAAATAGAACAAGATCTCATAGACTGGGTCATTTGAAAAGTTCTCAAGAATTGTTAACAATTTTTTTTGACCTAGATATTTCCAAATATTAATTTTTTATAATATTCATTACACATAATCTTACATAATTTTATCTTAAATATGATCCAGAATAACATCTTAGATCCTTCCATGCAACATGTTTAGACTTGTTATTTCCATAATTCCCATTGTAAAATTTTACCAAATTTCATATAAATATGAAGCATTGGTTTTTAGGTCTAAGTGAAACATAAATTATCATAAAAATAATATAAAATAATAATTATTGATTTTGGTCTTTCATGTCATGATTTTGTGCCTTATATGCCTAGAAGGTTGGACTAGTCTAACCTCCTGAGTGCATCAGATGTAAAATAGAATCTTGAGATGTAATGGCATGAATTCATGCCTATCACACTGATGTTTCCAATACATCTTGAACCAATAGGCTTGGTAACCAAAGAGCCACAAACAAAGTTAATTATGCCCTTCCATTACATCCACATAGCCTATGAGGTGATATAACCTATTTAGGAGATGCACTATGTACACTCATGTGGGGGGGGGTGTATTAGTGGAATTATAACTCCAAATAATCCCCATGTATATGAAAAAACTCCATAGTACCAATTCAGGTAAAAGATCCAATTTTTATAAGCCTATTATAATATAGTACCCACATATAGTTAAAAATTTGTTATTACACCATTTATCTCTAGGAAGATGACAATCAATAAAAACATATCCAATTTTTTCTAACTACTTCATGTTGGTATAAGTTTTATAGGATTCAAAGTGTATTTCAAGAATCTTTTTATCTAAGGAATTGTCATAGTACCCTAGGTACACCAAAGTTTTAGTTAGCTTGTATAAACTTATGGTAAATAATCTAAATTTGAAGTGAAAATATTAGTGACCATTGTATCCTAATTACCACACATAGATTAACACTTTCTACCACAAAAAACATGTTTAATATTAATTCCCTTATTGAGGTATCTTTCTACATTACCTGATCATCCAAAATGAATTTTAAGTGCATGGGCTATGAGCCCATGTTATTTTTTCAAGATGGAATCTTAGAGATGAGTTACTCTAAAATTGGACCTATGGACCTTTAAAAGTTCTGAAACATAATTAATGCATAATCTCTAACTACCGTGACTACCCTCTTATCAATGAATAGCTTACTAAATGTGGTTAGTTTTCCAATATTTATGCAATGCTCATATATCGTATTTTCATGTGATCAAAATTATGATCTATATACCAAGGAGATATATTAAAATGAGGTGCCTTGATGGGAAAGCTATATGATACTTCCATGGAAATGAATTTGAGGATTCTATCAAAGGAAACATAAAGTAAGATGAACATCAAGGATGTAAATGCTTTCTAGGATAAAAACCTAGAAACACATCTCACAAAAATAAATAATGGGATATTTAAACATAAAATAAGAAATGGGACATTGAAACATAAAATATGAGGCTTTTAAAAACTCTCGAAGAGCTTCCATAGGTCATATTTCAAATAAAAATTGTTGGACAGGGTCACCCTTCTCAAAAAGATGGAGTTTCATTATTAAATGTTCATGGAATGGAGAATCATATGTGGTGGAAAATAATATAGTTATTGGGATAACATTATCATAATTCTCTACATCAACAACTCATTAATATGTAATTAATAAAGACCTTATATATGGATTCATACTTAGTATGATTATTAAAAGCACCTAAAATTTGCCCTAGTATTAGGTAATTGGATAATATAGGTATGGAAACTAAGTTAAAAAATTTATACCCACAATTTACCCCATAATAGAGAAACAACCACTCCATATGGGTTAATGATGCATTCAACATGATAATTGTTCAATAATTGAGTGAATATTGACAAGCCATGATCTATAAGGAAATAAATAAATTCATAACATAATATGGAATATAATTTATCCAATTAAAAATATTATAAAATATTAGAGTATGAATATTTTAAGGTTATCCATTAAGACTCACAGGGTTGGAAAATTAAATATTTTTTTGGTTTAAGTGCGCAAACAACTCACACATGTACATAGAAGATGTAGGAAAAACATGTGATAGGTGTATTATTTCCAATCACATTAGAACATTGCACTTATAAGAATTCCATAGATTTCAAAAATATTTAAGCTTCAATTTATTAGTTCATGGTGCATCCTCACATGTGCACATATTATTCTAACATGAAAGGATATGTAAGATCCCATCTAGGAATATGTTTCTTATATGTGTACAAATCACATTTGAGGATTGCTGAGTTGATTTTTTAGATGAATATGAAGTGTATATTCATGATTGGGGTAGATTAGGTTTTAATCAAATAAAATTCTTCACTACCACTTAGGTGCCATAAGAGTTTAATTATGACATGAGTGAGATGTATGATTGATATTATATTAACAAGGTCATATCCTAACCTCTTCTAATGATAAATTTGTCTTTAATAGAGTTTATTTATCATAAATCTAAACCAATATATTTTATTAATATAAATGATATGGTTTAATTAGAAACTTAATAAATTTACAGATGCCGATATCTAAATGAGAGACAAAACCTTAGTGCTACCAAGGCAAAATATAGAATCAGTCTCAAAATAAATTATAAGAAGTTTTATCACCATATTTCACCCAAAACATGCTACATCAGGTAATAGAGGTGGGTAATATCCAAATTAAACTAATTATCCAAATAAGACATGTGGTGAAGGATCTTCTATAGTAATATTTTCAAGCCGGAAATATAGTACATATATAGTCATCATTCTCCCTTGAACGTGATACATCTTATTTTATTAATACCACCACATAAAAATATATCTCCTCTAATTAATGATTAGACCAAACAATATCTACAAGAGTTGTTTCAAGTTGTGTACCCTTAGAACCAACATAACTCCTTTCATATCTGCCTCAAATTTTTATTCCACCACATTCTCTACCATCTAAGAAGCATAGACTACCATTCATTTCAACTAATTTAGGAGAAAAAATGGTTAGTTTTAGTGAGATTACCTTTCAATGGATGTAACCACCACTTTGAAGTAAAAATAAAATGTTTGATTTAGGATACCCTAAATTTTATGTTATTTAAAACATCCTAGATACTCCTCCTCCAATGAAGTCGAAAACCAATTCAAGAATAGTTTCTAATCCATTTGAATCCTAGTTCATATAAAATATCAAGCCAAATATTGACTATGATGAGGAGTAAATTACTATGTTAAATTATACCATGAATATAATCTCATTGGGTATAGCCACTCATGTGAGTGATGTACACAACTTCTGAGAAACTATTAAGATAGTGATAAAAAGGTCTGATAAATATGGGTTGTACCAATAACATGATAAAGATAAATTATAAAATATTTTAGGTTATGTGAACTACCTTTTTAATATAGTATAGGCTCCAAGTTCCTTAGGTAGATGATACAACTCAAGTATCTAGGATTAGTAGAGAGGTCATCTCGACTCTATGTTGATACAACATAGCACTAGTTTGAATAGTTTTTATAACTAGATTAAAATATATTGAAGGGATGGAAAAATGAAATCATAAAAATTAGTCAAAAGAAAATAATATTTATCAATAAGTTCAATGTCATGAAAGGGATATAAGTTTGTGTGAAATCCTTCAAGGGAATATTGAAGAGATGTCGGCCATGGATGCAAAATTTCTAGTCAAATAGATGCAAAATTTCTAGTCAAATAGATGTTCTTTTATAAAAGATAAAATGATCTCTCATGTGATTTAATAGAGATAATTATACATAAGATGGGATTTCTGAATAAGGTAATGGATGATTTGAATAAGTAATAAATTTTTTGATGAGAGAATATGACTATAATTTGGTCAAATGTATGGAACTTACATTGTGATATTATCAAATAATATGGTTTTGGATGATATATAGTGAATGAGATAACAGGAAAAATCATAAAATTGGTTAAAAAATAGATATTATGTGAAGATTCCTTCAATGTTCCATTCATGAATATACTAAAAAAAATTCAAACTTCTCTAGAGGATTTGAATTCCTAGTTGGAGGACTTAATATAGATCTCAAATATGATTATGATGATGATGATGATATCTGATAGATGTTTGTCATGATGTAATAATAATTTGATTCCCAAAAAAAATTATATTATTGATGTGATGAAAGCATTTATAGTTTTTATATAATCACATGATAAAGGTAATGTCACAAGTTAGACTATCACTTAGCCACCAAATCCATTAATAACAAATCCTTCTTCAAGGAAATATTCTTAGGGAGCATTGTATTTATTTTCTAAAATATATTCCTCTTATTTTTTCATATTCTAAAAATCATATTTTTATTATATAAAATATGAAATATAAACTTATAAATATAATATGATGAAAATGGGAATATGAAGTGTCATCCCATTCCCTCATGTGTATAGATAAATAAGATAAATGGCTATTATAAAAGGGTTGTTTTAAGTTCATTGTATTTTTTATTGAAATGAAGGAGAAGGAAAATTTATATTCACTCTTCCATTGGGAATACAAAGGAAATTTTATAACTTTGTCTTGTAGTTTCTCTTTCTAGATGTGTGTTATTTCTGCATGTCTGCATATATCTCAACTCACTATCAATGCATGTTTCATTATTAAACTATTAAACTATGTTAATAATATTTCTTATCATGCATAACATAAGATATATATTTTATTTTCCATGTATGACCCATCATATATCTTATTTTCTATTTTTATTTTAATGGTACAAGGTAATTGATGTAAAGATATTGAGGAGAAGTCATCATAATCCTAATCCTATCACTTATCTTCATTCTTTTGTGTTCCAATGAGTTGATGCTTCCTTTAAATCCTCAAACCTCCTCCTCTGAATTTATATAATATTTAATAGGAATTATATCTCCTTAATTCATGTACTATGTCAAACTTTCTCGGAATACTTTTCATCTCTATCCTAAAACCCTTATTTTCACTTTAATTTTACTATCCCTATGTGTCCATACATTTTCTTAAATCTTGCCTTTTGTTCCATTCACTAGTTGTTGGCCATATCATGCTTCACTATCATAAATTTTAATTTAGAACTTAGGTAAATAAACTCATCATGTTAATGATCTCTCTTTTGGACAACATAGTCAATCCAACCTTTCATAAGCCTTGTTTCAACCTCAATAACCATCCCCTTTTGTCAAGCTCATTTTGGTTCCTACTCCCTTGTAACCCTTTTTAATGTAAACCTCCAAGGTTTGAATAGTTCATACATTTTATGAGATCAACATTAGAATTTTTAGATACCCTTTTCCTTTCTTTAACTTCATCCAATGTCACTTTAATTGATTCTCAACTTAGGTCATGTTTTGTTCACAATACCTCCTTCAATTAGGTCTCCTATAAGCTCTAAACCTTACAACTCTGTGTTTTCCTCATTTCGGTCTTCACACATGCCTAAAATTCCAAAATACCTTTGATTCACCTTCAGGGTGTTAATATCCATATTTACATAAATTTTTAGGTTTTGTATCCTTATTCAGATACTTAAATGAACAAATGGTCATGAAACCCCTATACAGGGACTGTGACTAGATCGAGAGATAGAAATTTAGATTTTCTTAGGTAAAAACAAGACTTCAATGTCAAATAAGGATGAACAAGTTCTATATGATAATAATATGCTCCAATTCATTGTCTTAAAACTTCCTAAGAACACCATTTCATTTGAACCCATCATTATTTTTAAACTTGACTGTGTATATAATGTCCACCTATAGAATATTAACACTAATGATTGGGACTTAAGCCAATTTGTATATTATGATTTTCCCAAGGCTTCCAATAATATACTGACATATATTTTGATTATACTACATTTTTCAAGGAGTCTTTAGTTTTAGATCACCATGAAAAACCTTTAAGAGAGGAATACAATAACCTAGGTACTTGACATAAAAGGATACATTACAATGGAAATTTTGAATGAAATTACTCTTTCATTAGAATCTAGACATCCCTATTAACTAATATCCTTGGGTTATAATATGCCACCATATATTGAACATTAGTATTGATGTAAAATTTCTCAATCACTCTTGATCCTCTCATTTATGATTGTGCACAAGGAATAGTTACCTAGATTGTAACAATATATTACCTAAAAAGAGATGAGTCAAACACCATCATTGTTCACTAGCATTCAATACCAATTTTTTTATACAATAATAAGTACTTTATAGGCATCAAAATATTCCATTATATCCTGTAACCAATAAAATTGTATTAACATTCCATCAAAATCATTATTGTACCAATAGGTCTGTAGTTGACCTAATAGAATATGTAAATAGTGGAACCATGTGTTTCTAGTTTTTCTCTTTTAGAGTCCAACAAACAACTAATTAAAGATTGATATTCCTTCATACAAAATTAATATTTAACAACCAAGGTTTTTATTCTATAACATTGAACTATGAAATGATCTAGTGTTTCCTTTCTTAACTGTAGTCTCCTACTCCAACCTACAGAACATTCATGCACAAGGACTATATATACATATCCTTCATGGATCATTTAATATTATGTACATTCATAAAGAACAAAACACTATAATTTAAAGGGGAAAAATAGAGTAATGAAAACATAACTTCATTCCTTTAATTCAATATTCATTATAATGTAGTCCATAGATGGACTATTTCATCCTTCTAAGATTTTTTTATGAGTTAATTCATTATTTAATCTCCCTCATTATTAGATACCTCATACTCTCTATTATATCATCCTCTCCACTCCAATTCATGTACAATCTTCTCTACATTATACTCTAATGTAGGTTTTGAGTTGGTTACACCAACTTCTTGACTCTAACTACCTTAATGTGAGGTTTTATTTCTTATTATGAAAACAAGAATTTTACCCTCATGAGTATGGAAAATTATGACTTAAAAACATCTTATAAATTATTCACGACCCTATTACCTCATATTTCCTCTTCTAACTAACTTAGACCTTATTTATGATCTTCTAGGTTCTTTTCAATTATTTGAATTTTTAAATTCCTAATTTTTGAGAGAAAACTCCAAACACTCCCAAATGCTCACTCCTAAGACTCTAAACGTCTCAAAATGACCTTTCAAACATGAATGGACATTTATATGTCTCTTTACCCATGATAACACTCCAACTTGATGAATTTTACTCTTTATGATCAAAATACAAAATTGACAGCTTTTAGGCTTGATGCTCCTACATCAGTAATAAAACCTAATATCAGATTATACTATAAATAATATAAATAGGTAAATTTTAGTTTTATATTTTTAATAAATGTAACCTCCCCTTTTAATATAGGATTAAAATTGTTCCCTTCACTATTGAAATAAATAAATATTCATCCTAGTGCCAAATATTTTTTAAACAAGATTATGTGTCTAATTATAAGTTACTAACAAAGGTTTTTCCTAGGATTATTAAGAACTATGTCTTGAAATGGTTTTATGACCTTCCTCTTCAATTATTACATTATTTCAATCCATTTTTTGAAAAATTATAAGTTCATTTCTCAATAAATATTAGTGAGAATGTCTCATATGCTCAAATTGTAATGTTTAAACAAGGACCTAATCATCCCACTAGTGAGTGTGTGCTTCACTATAAGACTATGCATTCATAAACGAAAAATCCCATATATGAAAAATAATTACAAGACATTCAATAAAATCCTACTTATATCATTTCACTAGTATATTATGTTCAAATTCTTATAATATTTTTATAACATGTGTTATATAGTATAATACAAAGGTTAAGCATATATCCATGAACAATTTAAAGTCTATGACCAACACTCCCACATATTTTAATATAAAGTTTTAGATATATACCTTTCAAATAAAATTCTAAATATACTAATAATGAAGCTAAAATAATAGTAAATGAAATTTCAAAACCTACTAATAGGTTTTTTACTCTATCTCCGCAATTGAGGCAATTTGAATTATTATTATAACCTCCTTATAAGGTTTTACAAAAATTACTAGAGTTAAATATCATATCTTTCCCTCCACCTATGTATATTTATATGACAAAGCCAAAATCTAAGGGTTTTTATATTACAACATATTGTGATTGACATAGATGAACATGACATTTAAATAATATATTATTTATTTTGAGACATAGGATACAACACTCTTAATAAAAACACTATATAAATTAATGATGTTATAATTCTTACTATTGATTCTGTCTCATAATCTAATACAAATCTAAATGATATTTTTGATCTATTTACATAACGTCTAGCATAAAACACCAAGCCTAGCCATAAGATTCATATGACTTACAATATACATACTCCTCTAGTTTATTATTCCCCTAAATTTGATGAGGGTGATATTATTAATGAACTTATTAGTACACCCATAAACACACAATTAAAATTACCTATGATCACATTCAATGACAATGAAATTAATTATGATTATTCTACCAATGTACCTTTATCCATAAATTTCTTCATTGAATCTCATCACATAAAAATTACTATGGTGTAAAATGGGTCTTGAGTAAAAATATGAACTATGAATTTCTTTACTATAATTGGGTACACATATATATATTTTATTATTACATCAAATATATAGAAAATTTTCTATGAAAAATGACAAAACCCTATTGTGGAATTGTATTACCACTTATGATAGGGATTACAAATATTTCTACTAGGTTCTTAGTTTTTCTGAACATTTTTTCTTCTAACATGCTATTAGGGTGATCATAGATGCTTAATATATGTGAAGTCACATCTTAAATACAATGATTGTTAAATCATATCCATAAAAAAAAAGTGGTTAAAATTTTGGGTGTTGCATATGAATACACCACTTGGAATGAGATAATTCATCTTGTGCTTCTGTAATATCTTATTATATAACCTAGATAGGTTCAAATTTCTAAAATAAATTAGATACAAGTGATTTATTTTACTCAATTATCTATTATCCAATGGACATTACATCAATGATATATTTAGGTTTAGTAGAAATTTGAGAGTAACCCAATACCTCACATACAGAAAATATATAAAATATTGATCATATTAATATCTTACTCTTTTTATGGAAGGAATCACTATGAATCACTTTCCACTTAGAGGGGACTACCTCCTTAAGAGAAATACTCAATTACAAATGAATTATTGGATGCCTTAAAATGGACTTTACCACTTTATTTATACTATATTAATCTACCCAAATCCTTATTCTTATGCATGTGTTACTAAACCACTATTCATTATTTTACTATGCTACCCCTCTCTAGGTACATTACATTCTATCCCCCCTTAAATATGTTTTTCCCTCAAAACATGATAATAAATAGGAGGAATAAATGAATATCCAACCATACATATGAAAATATGATGAAGACCAGATAGAGGCATATCCATTTGTCCTTTTTTGCTTCCATTTCTTTTGCCTATACTCAAATATGAACTTGTACATCAGTAGGGTGAACATGAGAACTATAATTGAAGGTTAAAGTGTAATTTGAAGCATGGTGATAATATTATCAAAATGAGATCAAGGGTGCTCAAAATAGTTTTCCTAATAAGCCAATAGAGTATACATGCCATCCCCCTTAGCATTTTTCTCTAAGGGATTTGAAGACTCAGTTCCCTGCTTAGACTCTATGAATGTTGGTTTGGGTTCATTAAAGGCCTGATCGAGTATGGTGATTTAATAAATGGACTCTTATAAAACCTATTGAGATACATCCAAAATTAAATCAATGACATCCATAGAGAGACATTTGATGGCCTCAAGAGGTGGTATTGTGATGGGATGCTAGAATGAAGATGTCTTAGAGAGTTCCCAATTGATATAGTCTTTAGTAAGTTTGGCTAAGCCTCATGGTTCCATCATGGATTAAGGTTTCCACATTTTAACCTCTTCTTAAATTTCCTCATTTAGTCCATTAATGAAGCAATTTATGAGGAAATCCTCATATAAGCTTACAGTTTGATTGGTGATATGTTTAGATGATGTTTGATATTCTCAAACTATGCCAGTTTGATGAAGTATACTCGATGCTCTAGATAAATTATAAATATCCATGACAACTAAAATATAGATTTAACAATTAAAAACACACTCTCACTTTATATATATATATATAAAATTGATCATATTAATATCTTATTATTTTTATGGAAGGAATCACTCTAAATCACTTGCCACTTTGAGGGGGATACCTCCTTAAGAGCAATTCTCAATTACAAATGACTTCTTGGATGCATTACAATGGGCTATGCACTCTTATTTATAGTAGTTCCCATCTATCCAACTCATCCTTCTTATGCATGTGGTACTAAACCACTATGCATTATTCTACTATCCCTAACATATAATATATTCCCATATATAGGTATATTACATTCCATATCCCTTAAATATGTTTCTCCCTTGAAACATGATAATAAATAGGAGGACTAAATGAATGCTAGACCACACATATAAAAAATATGTAGAAGAATAGATAGAGGCACATCCATATGTCCGTTTCGGCTTCCAATTCTTCTTATACTTTGATAGGATAATGTATAATAATAGGGGGAGCTGAATCACTGGAGCATGAGGTGGATGTATATAGAGATATATGAATGGAATAAACTCAACTATAAACAAGGTAGTCTATAGGTTATATGTGAGTAATGAAAGTTGAAGCTTCTCGATCATCATCTAAAAACTAGTAAAATAATGCTCAAAATAGTCTACCTAGTGAGCTAACACCTAAAATGTTTCCATGCCACGCCCCTTAACATTTTTCTTTCCACACATTGTGTTTGGAGTAACTAACCCCACCAAGGAATGCATTGAATTATTGGAATCATTGAAGTGAGGAAGAAAATAAGTTAACATAAGATTAAATAAATCACCCTCATCTAAGTGAATGATATCTTAATGCCATGCTCTAAAAATGTCCTTGAACTCAAGCCATGTAGTTATTTCCACTTCATATTCTTCAACTATAAGATATGAATTCATATACCTTTAACTATAATTATGCTCCCAATCTAACCATGCATTAATTTTTCCATCATATTATTTGGTTATATGGAAGTGAAGCTCAATTCTATCAAAAATAGCATGTATATTGTTTAATAAATGCATTGCTTTAAATAAAATAGAAGGATCCATAACTTTTTTTTATTTATTTTATTTTTAAATTTTTTTTTTATAAATTATCAGTCACTAAAAGTGAAATAAATTTCAAAATACTAAACTAAATTTAAAAATTAAAAATGTTCTAGAAATCTAAGACAAAGATGCACAAAACCTAGAATTTTTTTGGTTCGATTCATTACCGTTTGTGAGAAATTTGAAGAAATATATTTGGGTTTTTTGAGGATAAAAAATAAAAATATGCATTTCTTAAACTTTTTCCAAAAATCTCTAAAATTTACTTGCAATATAATCATGAAGCTCCCAAATGTGCTTGCAATAGAAATCACAATAATGTAACTGGCCCTAGAAAGCATTTTGATACCAGATGAGAGGAACCTAATACCTCACATACAAAAAATATATAAAATATTGATCAGATTAATATCTTATTATTTTTATAGAAGGAATCACTCAAAATCACTTTCCACTTCGAGGGGGATACCTCCTTAAGAGCAATGCTCAATTACAAATGAATTATTGGATGTCTTATAATGGCCTTTACCACTTTATTTATACTATCATAATCTACCCAAATCCTTATTCTTATGCATGTGGTACTAAACCACTATTCATTATACTACTATTCTAATCCTCTCTAGGTACATTAAAACATTACCTAATATGTCATGTCCTACATTAGTTTCATACAAGCCTTGTGAGTCTATTTCAAAAATAACATTGATGTATTATTTTTACATATAATATAATCCATAAAATAATATGACTACTAGAGCTACATAGTACATACATTATCAGATCAACTATACTAATGATATGGGATATTTTATAGATCATGAATGTTTCTATAATTTATAAAACATATGCATGTTATTTCTCACCCACTACCTAAGACAATATAGCCTATTGATCTAGAATATACACTTGAGTATCCCCTTGATGGGATCATTAGTTATGTCAGACATAATTCAATTCAAATATTCAAAATTATAAAGACATTCAAATTTTGAAAAATATTCAAAAATCCAAAACCAAGACCTATGTGTGAGTTTTTTTTTTGATAGGCTTAGTTTATTAATGTTATTTATCATATACATTGTGAGTTACATATCCATTTTTTACGTGTATTTTTTTCATAGTACATGAGTTAGATTCAGGACATTTGGATACATATGATAATGAATATCATATACATAACATTTTTCACACTCATGGAAACCTTTATACATTGGGGGTATGCCTACATTAGGGGCATTCCTAAATTAGGGGAATATTCGAGCATTTTTTAGGTTATGTATTTATATACTAGTCCATTCATCATATTACATTTTTTACAGCAATTATTCATGTTCATACTTTAAATAGTGATATTTCCTATGGATATTATACTTTTCTATAATATAATATTAAAAAAAATTATTATGTAAATTTAATGTTTTCTCTATGTGTCTTTAATATTGATGATTATGGCATTAATTAATCATTGAGTGTGTGTTATACTTTTTTTTTATATTTGATATTACATTGGATATGTTTTGTCACATCATCTCTTTGTTGTGTCAAATAATCCTCTAGTACATGTCATGGCCATGTCATGTTCATGTTATGCTAGAGTCATGTCATGTATTGTATGTTTGTGCGCTTATTGATCATGATATTGTATGTTTATTGATCATGATATCATGTGCTTATGTGTTTTACTATATAAAATATGGATAAAATTTACTATTAGGATGAAATTTATGTTACGACTTATATTACACATATTTATATTACATATTGTACATGATTTATATCATGATTCTAGTGAAAATATTATCACTATGTGTTTAATTGATATATCTACTTGACTTTGACACTTGTTTGACCATTTATTTAGATTACATGTTTTATACATTATTGAATGATCAATTTGTTTTTTATAAGGACATATTTTATTATGTTTTTATAAGTGCCTTAAATTATTTTACTTTTCTATATAACATGTGATGTACATAAATATTTATTTTGAGATGAGTGATTTATAGGATTCATCCCTCATATCAAAAATTAGGCATATAAAGAGATTATTTCATATATTTAAGCTAAAAAATATGTAAAATTCACATTTGGAGATATATTATATGATTAAAATGGTTAGATTAATTATATTGAGAGATATTTGGGAATTGTATATGATTTTGAGGAAAAATTAAGACATTATTTGACATTTAGATAGAAATATGTAGACATTAAATATCTCTTTGAGGAATAAATGAATCATGTTATAGAATTAATCTTAATTTGGGTCCTTATAGGTTTTAGGCTTATCCTAATTTTAACATGTGTGTATAAATTGTATTTATAAGTATACTTTATTCTAGCCTTTTAAGGTGTCACTCATCTCTCATGTCCACTTATTAGATTTAGAGTTACTTTCATGTCACTCTTCTCCCCCCATATGTCATACACATCCTCTTAAATTGTAAGAGGATTATGGAAACATGGAACACATTCTAAAACTTTCACTAGTAACTCCTTTTCTCTCTTATCTCTTTCTAAATAACTCTCATATTTTCCTATTATTGACTCGATACACTCTCACAACACACTTATTGATATAGTCTTGTTTTAACATTATTATTTTTCTCTTGGCCTAAGAATATTCTTCTCCAAACTTCTTCATGCTGTTGTAGTTGAATATTATTGTTATAATATTTCAATACTAGTATGGGGTTTTTCTCTGATACATTTAGTTTCCCCACTTGACAAATTTCTTGTCTCAAATTTTATTGGTTGATTCACTCTTGAGGTAAAATTTTCAATTTGTACATTCATTTCATGTATTCAACATTATTTATCTTTTGATCTTGGAAAAAAAATCTAATATGGTATCAAATATTTTCTCATTTTAACATTGATCATGAGTGTTGTATAGGCTTTTATTAGAGGAATCTCAAATTTTTATTAAATATATCTCTATTTTCTCCTTGTAACCTCATTTCTTATAGGTTTCTAAAGAAGGATTTCAAGTTTCTATGGTTTGAAGTTTAACTTTAAATTATTCTACATATTTACATCTAAGTTTTTTTTATCTCTTCCACATATTATATTCAGATTAAAGAAAAAAACTACAACTCTTCTAATTTTAATCTTGTGCATTTATACATTCTGGTTTATAACTTATTGGTTTTTTGTTGTTCACACTAACAATATAAATTAATCTTTTATGTTAGTGGTTATTGTAGACACTTAAAACTAGCCACCACTGGCCTTCCACCTAACTTTAGAATAATTCCTACTATCCTTTGTAAATTATTCTTAGGAATTACTAAAAATCACAATTTTATTTGTTCATCATTAATCAAATATCAAAATCTAATAGAGACATCCCTAATTGGGGTATTCCATCGTATGCAACCATAACCTCTCACAGATTCATCTCTAAGTACCCTATAACATCACAATTGTTAATTTGGCCTATGGACCTATTAAGTGGGGCACATTAAAACTTGAATAAAATATTGAAAGAGATAAATGGATAATAAAAATTAATTAATAAGCTAAACCAAAGTAAAGGCATAGTTGAATTTTTCATGTGTAATTAATGAATCACTAAAAAGGAAATTCAAATATTCAAATATCCTAGCCTTTCATCAGGACCTTCGTGAGTTGTTAAGCTCTTTGGAAATATCTTAAACTATCTCATTTTGGAGACCCATGCATATTCATTGTAAATCATGATATATTGACAAATATTAACTCTATTGAGGTTATATTTGACTCACCTAGGTTAGGTTTGAACCCATTCCATGTTTAAACTCCACCTTAACTCACTTTGGGTTGGGGTTAGATCCATTTGATATAAATACAATGCCTTACCTATTAAATTTTAAGCTATTTTAATGTAAAGTTATCATGAACAAATGACTTCAAAGCTCTTTTGATATAATGTTATAATTCCCATTTTTTTAAAATCAATGTTATAATGACAAAACCTTGAGACAAGCTAAATCAATCCAACATAAGCCATGGTGCCAAGGAAAGAAGGATCTAACAAACCTCCATTGCCAAAGACTCTTTGTAGTACAAGTCAAGAAAGCCACCCAATAATGCATATGGAGCTCTCAAGGAAGGTAAAATATTATATGTCTTTTGTATTTTAGTTATTATTCCATTTTTATTTTATTCATTAAGCTCAGCCCTAAGATCTAGGCTTGTAAGTGTTAGTGTTAGTGTGTTTTATTTGAGTTTTCTCTCTTAAACTAACACTTGATCTAACCTCCCTTCTTGGATTCATATGATCATAGTTATAGCTTTCACCTATCTATTGTTCTCTATATTTTTTATCTTGAATATAATCATTTATTTTACTCAAGTTTTGTTCTTTATATTTGTGTTGATTTTTTTTTTGTTTGGTTTTTACATAGCCTTAGTAATATTTATAGTCTATTTAGAGTCTTTGTTACTATATATATTATTTAAATTGTATTTTTACTTCTTATTATCCACTGTGGCATAGTGTAATGGTCCTTTTTTACTTCATTTTCAAAGTCCTTGTGCCTATATTCACCTTACCTATCTATTGGCATAGTTGAATTAAGTCTTATTTTATCTTTGGCATAACTAGAATAGTATGTTAGCTAATTCAGGTTCGTAGTCCTCAAGATTTTTTATCTCAACATTATTCCTTTTTACTTTTTTTCCTTTGTTCACAGTTACTGGTATTCTTAGTTTATGTCATCTTCTCCTTTTTTTAGCTATTGATATGCATCTTTCTTGACTTTTGTCTCGCTACCATCCTTTCTTTATTTGCATAGCATATTTTCATAGTGCCTTTATGTTTGTCCAACATTACTAATACATTATGGAACATCAACTTATCTATTTAGATATTTTCAAAATGTTTTAAATTTTATTTAGTTTTTAACAATTGTCTCAATTAATGTAGACATTCTTAATGTATGAATGCCTCTTTCTATATAATGTATGAATGTTATTACATAATTGCTTCTAATTGCTTTATTTCTTGGTGATTTTTCATTTTTAAATGACTTATTTAATGCCTTTCTAGGAAATTCCATTTATAACATCTAAAATTTGGCCTAATCCTTTTCTATAAGTACAATTTGTCAATCTCAAATAATCCAAACAAAAATATCAAACCATTTTTTTCTTTCACATGGAATTTGGAAATTATCAAATACTCCTTTTTTGGTTTTAACTTAAATCAAACACAATCTTTCTTTTTTTATTTATGAGGATTTAAATTCATGCTCTAATATACCAAAGGCATTAAATATTTTGTCAAATATTCATATAAGATAGTTTTTTAGAAACCCATTTAAAAAATCTTTAAATTTTTTTTTATCCACATATTGCCATTTTTATCAATTTACATATTATACCATGAAAATTTTAAATGCTAATTATTTTTTTCTTAAATTATTTGGTCATTTGGGTTTATGTATTAAAGTATTCAAAGTTCACTTCACAAAAAGACAATCTAGAGTTATGTGGTTTTTATTGTTTTAGGAATTAATATGCATGGTTTAAGTTGAATTCTTTAACTGAGAGTTTTTTAATAAAACATTTAGATTTTTTTCAAATAAAATGTTTTTTTTAAAAATCTATTTTGGTGTTTTGAGACTTACATTTACAAGTTAATTCAAACATTACACGCAAATCATTTGTAAGCATATTCGTTTTTTGTAAGTTTGGATCTTGTGTATCGGTTTTTAAACTAGCCCCTTTTTAGTTTTAAGTAGTTTTCTCACCAAATTGATTTCAAAAATAATGAAATTAGTGATTTCAAACATCAAATTACATACCAAAACCTCATTTTCAATGATAAATTGATGTATATGCAATCTTTTATTGATGTTTTAATTCATAAATTTATGTATTTTGATAATGTTAATAGCTCTAATGTTGATGAATATAAAACTCATTTAAACATAATTACATCATACATAACATGGTTATTTTAGTGGTGGGATTGGTAAGTGACAAAATGATATTATTGAACCAATTTTGCCTAAACCTAATGCATATTCTAAATGTCTTAGCTATAATGATTCAAATTATTCTAATGAAAAATTTACTTCTTATTACCCTTCACATCGAAGGACTTATAATGAAACTTATTTTGGTTATATTATTTATAGTGCTCATGCCCAGGAAAATTTTAGTGGGATATACTAAAAAACCATGGGTATTCTAGGAAGAATCCATTTTGTAGTCATGATGAATCATGTAGGAAGGTGAAACTAATGTGAAAATTGGTGTATGTTTTTTGTGGTATGTTTGCACCTAAATTTTTTTTAGATGCTCAACTGGAAATGTGAATATGATCATTTAGTGTATCCAAAACATTAATGAATATTCCAAATTATCATTTCCATCAGATCATTTATGGTGGAAATATAAATATGACTACCAAGGTGCTTCCACCACCTAGAGGGCCTAAACAATTGTTTGAAATATCTAGATGATCATTTAGATAACTTAGATGACCACCGTAAAATTCTAAATGATGATACACATGTTTTATAGGGTCATCTAGGTTATACAAACTATCATCTAGACACTTTAAACTATCATCAGATGATCGACTAGAGTGCATAGATAATCGATGAGTGTATCCATATGAGCTTTAACACAATTATCTTAGAGTGTGTCTATATGCGCTTCAACACAATTGTAAGTAATTAACTAGGGTTAAATAAATTATTAAATATTTTGTACTTGTATTTTTTGCTTGGATGAAATAATAAGTTAATTTAATTTTTTTCTTTGATTTTCCCACCCCCTTTTTATGTCCATCGAAATCTATTGAATCATGACTAGATAATAGACATGATTGCCATGAGACAATAAATAGTGGTGAATTTCCTAAGATAGAGTGGCACGCATTTTATTCATATGGTTGAAAGTCCTATATATATGGTAATTTACATTCAACATGGGGAAATATGACACTAAAGAATAATTTTTATTTTAAAATAAAGGAAATTCTCCCATGTTGATGATCCCACCAAATCACCAAAATTGGATTCCTAAAATTGAAATATTCATTAATTAATTAAAAATTTCCATTAAAAGTTTCCCTAGATCATATATTGGTTAAAATTGGTAAACATTGTGTGCATTATGTAAAACCGAGCATCATATACATAAATTTTTTAAATTGCACCCATATAAATCTTGTAGTAAATCTATGCATGTTTGATTCATTATTGTAAAATGACTAAATCTCCTAACTTTAAGGGTAAAAATATTTAGATTCCTAAAGAAAATGAATTTGATAGAGACTTTGATAGGTCTTGTTATGATAATTATTTCAATTCTTCATATAGAATATTTTTTATAAGTGACACATATTCTTTATCTCCATTTTGATTATCTAAATCTCTTTTATGCAATCCTTGCTTTTTGTTGTAAAAGATATATGCTTTGATTATGTTGACTAACTTATTTTCATGTAGGAATTCACACTTTGTGATGGAATTTATCTTTGATCCATTTATCTTTACATCTACTCTTAGTACTTTATGTATGCAGAATATATTTTGACACCATATTAGTAAATTAAATTGATAGTTTAGTGTTATCTTGCTTATTTTTTAGGGTTTAATGGATCATTTTTCCTTATTTTTGGTCTTTATTCCATTGCAGATTGGCCACATTATTCAAAAATAATTTTTTGAGATTATTCATGATCACACTTTTGTCCTTGTGAATTTTTGTGGCACCTTCTCTTGTATTGTTTCTTTTCTACACTTTTGTAATTTATCTTGAAGGAAGTTTATATTAAGGCAGATTACTATGTAATTTTAAATCCCTTCTTTGTTTGTAAAAAGAGAATTTTTTTAGATTATTCATGATCACACTTTTGTCCTTGTGAATTTTTGTGGCACCTTCTCTTGTATTGTTTCTTTTCTACACTTTTGTAATTTATCTTGAAGGAAGTTTATATTAAGGCAGATTACTATGTAATTTTAAATCCCTTCTTTGTTTGTAAAATGTTTTTATCTACTTTTGTAACCCCAATTTTAAGCTTAATGGGAAGTGTTGGAGAATTAATATTAATTTGGGTCCTTTTTATAAGTTTTAGGCTTATCATAAGTCTAATGTATGTTTGCATTTATTGTATTTATAAATACACTTTATTCTATCCCTTTGAGGTGTTACTCACCTCTCTTGTCCACTTGTTGTATTTGGAGTTAATTACATGTAACTCCTCTAACACCACATGGCACACAAATCATCCTCACTTGTAAGAGGATTAAAAAAACATTTTAGAGCTTGAACTAGTAACTCATTTTCTCTCTTATCTCTTTATAAATAAATCTCTTATCCGCTTTTTATTTTTTTGATACACTCTCACAACACTCTTATTGATCTACTCTTGCTTTGGAATTCTTATTGCTCTCTTGGCCTAAGTCCATTCTTATCTTAACTTCTTCACACTATTATAATTGAAGATTATTGGTGTAATATTTCAATACTAGTGTGGGGTTTTTCTCTAATACATTCTCTTTCACCACTTGAAAAATATCTTGTCTCATATTTAATGTGTTTGATTCACTCTTGAGGTAACTTTATCAATTTATGAATTAATTTCATGTATTCAACACTATTTTCTCTTTCTATCTTGGCAATAAATATAATACATCACATTAGGGAATGGAAGTTTTTCATTCAATTTTTTTTATATTATATATATTGGGGATCATTAGGGAATGATGGTACCACTTAAGAATTTTGCATCCATATAAATTTGTAGTGGTTCATAATTTTACATATGAACCTATTTTAGGGCTCCAATTTTACATAAACACTTCCTTTTTGGCTCCAATTTTATATACAAACCTTATTTGATTTATAGTTTTTCATATTGACTTGATTTAATGTTCCACTTTGACATAATAACATGATATGAATGTTTCACAATATAATTACTATGATATTGAGAGTATCATGGCTAAGGTTACTAAATCATCAAACTTTTAACACTCTTTCTCCAATGGTATTTTTAGAATTTACAATCCTAAAATTATAGTTCCAATGGTTGTATCTACATGGGGTATGACCTTCCCATTTATCCTATTAAAGGTTTTAACAAATGGAAACTTGGTTAGCAAACTATCAGGTGTATGCATTCCTTGGATTTTTAATTTCAATTAGTTCAATGATACAAATTATTTAAAATTTATTATAATGAGAATACATTGGTCTCTGAATGTTTAAATGTAGGTTAGACATGGATAAAAGGTTAAATTTTAGTCATACCTATCAACATCAATAATGGTTATCATAGTTACCAAATTTATTCTTTTATCCTTTTAATTTAGAATTTTTAATACTAGATTTAAAAGAGGGGAATATAGACACCAAAAATTTATATTAGACACTTTAGTAACATGAAATTCAATATAAACTTACATACTTGGATAATATGCATAAATTTATTCTTGAGATCATTTTTTTCCTATTCATCTATCCATATATTTATTAGACACCTATGTTCATTAGATACACATATTTAGGATCAACTAATTTTATTTAATAATATCTTAGAGTCTTAGTCAGACATTATTGATTACTCATATCACTAATTTAAACTTCTAAGATGCTATTGATAATTCCTAGATAACATAAGTTATTAAAAGGGTATACCTCTATTAGTAGTCTCAAATCACACTCTAAATAATTTTTTCAAATTGATAAGTCTACATTAGGTCAGCCTAGACAAGTTTCATGGGTTGGTCATAGAATTAATGCATAAAAATTCATTTATGAATAAAAATCATTATTAAGGTTATATTCACTTGTCCATCACCTTGTGTATCACTTGGAAACTTGAGGAATCAATTATCACTCTCTTGAGATATTATAAAAATGAATACACATCCCCAAACCTTTAATTATTAATTCATATAGATAATTTTGATCTATATGAATACACAAATTCAAATTTACATGGTGAAAAGTATCAAAGATCATAAAATTACAATACATTCTATTTTTTTCATGATGTTTGACACACATACACAAACACATAAGTGGGATAAATTCATTTATTTTTATCCCTCTTTCTATATTAAAATTTATGAAACACTTAACCATTATTTTTGAAGTGGTTTGGGTTTTTTAACACAAAATGGTAACCTATTTATAAGGGTATATTGTGGTTAAAAGTACAACTAGAGTTTAGAGGAAAGGAATGGAATAAAAACATCAATGTCATAACCCCAGATAATGAATCAAAAAATAGAATTTAGATGAATCATAACATGAACAAAATTACATGCATGGTCTAATACACACTTTCAAACACATATATATGCTTGTTTTATCTTTGCACTTCCATGTCTAGGCAACCATGACTAGATTAGGTCACTATAGTTTCTTAACTCGTGGTAAACATCATTACAAGGTTATATAAAGAATAGAATATGACCACTAGAACACATATTTTAGGTTACATCAATGTGTGATTCCACACTGATCCACTTAAAAATCTATCCATTTGGTTGTTTTACTTATATATCATCCAATGGTATTTAACCCTAGGCAAACATCTTGTTATATATAGTGGTCCAATTATTGGTTGGTGGGAAAGGTTAATTCACTCATATTTGGAGAAAATTGACCAGTCAACAAGAAATAGGCCCAGTTAGTCCACATAGATAACTATATTCTAGAGAGTAATTTATCACACAACTTAATGTACAAATATGAAACTAATAACAAGCAATAGTTTGATAATCATGCATAAAATTTTAAACAAAAGAATCATCATACTAATCTATGCATAGAGATAATTTTTAGCATTATGAAATCAATAAGCATAATATCACAAAAGTATTTAAAAAATAAATATAATATAAGCCTTTAAATTCCTCTAATCTCTTATTATTTCCACACAACAAAAACCATGTCTTCATGTTATCCTTATTAACCACCAGTTTAGGATAATGTTGATGCACCTAGATGTATAAGTAGGTTCATATAGTATTTAAGAAACACTTCTAATTTTTGGATTAAAATAATAAATTTCATGAGTTACAGGTTGTGATAATCCTATTATCCTTGGTGGAATAGAGGTACAACAGGTTGATTGTCTCACAAATTTATATTAGTTGGTGGTTGGGAGCCACCGTGGCTTAATAGTTAATCTTTTATTATGAAGATGATTTATGCTATTTAAAGAGAATTATGTTGAAACCTACATCTAAATCTAAAATAAGATGAATATTCACAATGATACTGATCTAAGGTGAGTTGATAAAAAAGGAGCAAAAGGAAGGGTAGGGAAGAAAAGGGAGATGTTGTTGATCTTTATTTCAAACAATAGTACAAAGTTCCAATTTCATTTGAACATTCATTTAACCAATGTGAAATGTGAATTAGCATAAACTCAAATTCTATCACATACTAGGCAAACATCTAAGGAAGGTATGAAAAGATGCAAATAAGAACAAGATTTACTTTAAGAATTTTACCCTTGCAAGTAAATAACATTAACCCAGATGCAAGAATAGAAAACAAGGTTAAGTAAACCTAAGGACTTTCAACTAATCTAGAATTATCATAAATTATCAACTCTGCATCTAAATATGAACATTCATAATTCACAAAAACCATTCAAATCTGAAGATAAGATCAAATAAAAGAGAGATAAAACATGATATAAATTCATAGAAGATAATATGGAAAAACTTTGTATAACTCCTTGCTTATATTAATTTACACAAAATTTACAAATAGTTTTTTGGATATAAAATTCCCTCCCAATTTTAAAGTTGGCAATACCTCTTTATATAGATAATTAATGAGGTATGTCTGTTAGTAATGACAAATTATATTTGTACGTGTGTCTAGGATAGTTTTCCTTTATGTTACATTCTAGAACAAATGACCTTTTTTAATATATTGAATTATAGGAAATTTACTTTACAAGTTGTACATGCCTTTGCAAAAAGAATATTCCATATCCAAAATATACAATGTTAGTTTCAAAAGAATAATCCTAATCCAACTAACTTTAGGATGCTGGTGTTATTGTATCCTTTTACCTTCCTTGTAGGATCTTTATTCTATAATGTTACTTATTAATCAGCTAGAGGTCAACAATGGGTCTCTTAAACAACTCTCTTTCTTAATTTCCTAGGTTATTAAGCTCATTTTCAACTCTTTCCAAGGCCTGCTTGATTCTCTTAGCATTTCTTATCTTCTCTTTAAATGAGAATAATAGGTCCATGATCTTCTTATTATCAACCCTTATATTTCCTTGGCCTTTGCTCCTTACTTGTTTCATGAATTGAGAAGTTCTATGCTTTAAATCCTCATCAATGATAAGGCTCAAAGGACTAAGTGAGGTGGGTTACTTGATTATGTTGTGCAATATGTGTAGTATCTTATTTTCCTATTATTTGAGTTCCTTAAAATACCATCCATATACTTTGACCAACTACTTAGAGATTTGATTTTATCCACTAATATAGCCATATCCATATTTAAGTGGGCTAGGTTGACTATCCTAAATTTAGGGACTTGAATCTTGGTCAAGTCTTTGATCAAGTCTTTCACTTGATTGCTTGAACCCTGTTATTGGGCAACTTGGCCTTAGCCATGGAATTTTGCTCATTTATTGCCTCTTGTTTGGTTCTACCTAGCTTTAAAGAATTGAATAAGTCAATCATGGTGTATTCATATAGCTTGAATCTCTCTTCTTGGATTGAAAATATGGCTTGTTATTTCAAATTTTGATCTATTTTAAGATTCCCTTGATCATTATAGTAGATCCTCCTTATAGATATGTTCTTCTCTTATGATGGGATGCTAGTTCTCAATGGTCCAAAATAAGCTTGGCAAATTATTTCCCCTATATTTAGAGATGTGTCATAAAATTATGTGTCTTTTAAAATCTTCTCTTTTGTATCTAAATTTAGATAGAGATCTACATCTTCCCTTGAAACTATTTTTCTAGCTACCATGGCTATGGACTTCTCTAGATTGCTTACTAGTGGTATATAGTTCAATTATAGATCAAATTATCCTTAAACAAGTGATAGTTCAAATGCCTTAGTTTGATTATAATGATCATATAGTTGAATTAGGGTTTCTATCCTTATCAGGGCTTTCTTAAAGGTTTTTATAGTGCTTTAATGGTGGTAACTATTTGAACTTATGTGAGCTTCAGGACTGAGATCCTAATTGGATTTCATACTATACCATTGCATTTCCTAGGTCTATAAAATCTTCAAATTAGAATATTATACTTACATGGCTCTGATGTGGCATCATCATGGCATCCTTGTGACATTTTTGTGGCATTTTGATCATTAATATTTAAAAGTGATAGTTATCTTTTGAAAATTCCACCTTGATCTCACATCATTGGATTATTTTTTTATATAGATCAACATGGACCATTGATTTCAATCTAAAAGATTTAATTCCATTGTATTTTTACTACATTCCCTATGGAAATGACACTTATCACTTTTACATTCAATCTAAGCTTTATTAAAATGTCAACATTTATTGTGAACTGTTGGTCTTATTTACATGGATCAATTATGTTGCATTGATCTTAATCTACTTAGTTATACTTGTTACTCTACAGACCATTGATCAGAATGTGTATGCTCATTTGTGTACCATTAATATTTTAAAGATGCTCAAGATTTAATTTATGGATCATAACTATGCCATGTCTCATCTCTGCATTCTTCTTTGAGATTTTTGGCTTTTAAACATTTGTTATGTACCATCTAATCATCTTTACCCAAGAAAACATGCTCCATTATATCTTGATCGAAAATGTAGAATGCCATTGGTTGATGAGTGTTCTTTGGCTATGAGTGTGACACTTATCACCCTCTTATTTGTCTTGGGGATCCATTGAAGTCTTGACTTAGTATGCACTGTTGGATCAATCTTGCTGGAGCAAATACATACCATTAATCTTTGAAAGATGTTCAAAATTTATCTTAGATGTTTGAATTTTCCCTTGTTGATGCACCTAGATGTATTATTAGGTTCATATAGTGTTTAAAAAATACATCTCATTTATGGATTCAAAGAATCCATTACATGACTTTTTGGTTGTGATAATCCTATTATCCTTGGTAGAATAGAGGTAGAATAGGTTTACTATTTCAAAAATTTATATTATTTGGTGGTTGGGAGCCACCATGGATTAATAGTTAATCTTTGATTTTAAAGATGATATATGATATTTAAAGTGAAATGTGCTCAAACCTAAGTATAAAGATAAAATACTATGAATATTCATAATGAAACTAATCTAAAGTGAATAGATAAAAAAAGGAGAAAAAGGAAGGGTAGGGTAAAGAAGGGAGATGTTGATCTTTATTTCAAAAATTAAGAAAATTTTCCAATCTCATTTGAACATGCATTTAACCCATGTGCAACATGAAGTAGCATAATCTCAAATCATGTCACACACCAGGCAAAAATCTAAGGAAGGTATGAAAAGATGTAAATAATAATAATATTTACTTTAATAGTTTTACCCCTGTAAGTAAATAACATTAACCCAAATGTAATAAGATCAAAAAAAGTGAATTAAACCTAAGAAATTTCAACTAATCTATCATTATCACAAATTAACAACTCTACATTTAAAGATGCACATTCAAAATTCACATGAACCATTCAAATCTAAAGATATGAACAAATAAATGAGAGAGAAACCATGATAGAAATTCACACAAGAAAATATGGACAAACTTTGTAGAACTCCTTACTTATATTAATTTACTCAAAAGTTAAAAATAGTTTTTTCACTTTAAAAACTCCATCCCCTTTTACAATTGGCAATACCTCTTTATATAGACAATTCATGAGGTATGCCAGTCAGTAATACCAAATTACATTTATGCATGTCTCTAGGATAACTACAATTTTTGTTACATTATAGAACAAATGACTTTTTCTAATATACTGACCTATATGTAATCTACTTTACAATTTGTACATGCCTTTCCAAAAAGAATATTCTAGTTCCAAAATATATAATGCTAGTTGTAAAATAATATTCCTAATCCAAATAATTTTCAGACCTAATGCTAATGTAGCCTTTTTCCTTCCTTACAGGATCTTCATTCTATAATGTTACTCATTGATCAGTTGGAGGTCAACAATGGGTCTCATGAACAACTCTCTTTCTTGATATCCCAAGTTATTAAGGTAATTTTCATTTCTTTCTAAGGCCTTCTTGATGCTCTTCACATCTCTTATATTCTCTTTAGAGGATAATAATAGGTCCATGATCTTCTTATTATTAGCCCCTATCTTTCCTTAGAATTGGTTCTTTGTTGTATGAATTGATAAGTTCTATGTTTGAATTTCTCATCAGTGATAAGGCTCAAAGGACTAAATGAGGTGGGTTTATTGATTGAGCTAACTAATATGTGTAGCATATTGTCTTCCTATTTTTTGAAGTCTTTGGAAATGTCCTCCATCTACGTGGACAAACTAATCAAGGATTTGATTTTGTCCACCAATATATCCATAGCCATATTTAAGTGGGCTAGACTGACTATCCTAAACTCAAGGACTTGATTCTTGGTCAAGACTTTGATCAAGTCTTTTAATTGATAACTTGAAGCTTACCATTGGCCAACTTGGCTTATAGCCATAAAATTTCTCTCACATATTTCTTCTTATTTGGTTATAAATGAATTTAATAAATTAAATAAGTCAATCATGGTGTCCTCATATAGCTTAAACCTATCTTCTTGGATTGATAAAATGGATTATTTTTTATAATTTTATTCTATTATAAGATGCCCTTGATCATATTAGTAGAGCCTCCTTATAGACATGTTCTTCTCTTATAATGGGCTATTAGTTATCAATGGTCTAAAACAAACTTGATTAATTGTTGTCCCTTGTATTTAGATATATTTCATCAAATTATGTGTCTTTAAAAACCCTCTCTTCTATATCTGAAGTCAGATAAAGCTCCACATCTTCCCTTGAAACACTTTTTTGAGTTGTCATGGCTATGGGATTCTCTAGATTACTTGCTAGTGGTTTGGATTTCAATTCTAGATCGAATTATCCTTGGAAAAATGAATTAAACTTCCTTGGTTTTATTATAATGAGCACAAGGTTAGATCAAGGATTTTATACTTGTTAGGGCTTTCCTAAAGGTTATTATAGTGCTTTAATGTTAATAACTATTTAAACTTATGTGAGCTTCATGAAGTAGATCCTAATTGGACTATGTACTTATACCCTTACATTTCTTAAGTTTATAAAATATTTAACTTGGAATATTACACTTATGTGGCCCCAATGTGGCATCATCGTGACATCCCTATAGAATTTTCATGGCATTTTGATTTCTAATATTTAAAAAGTGACCATTTTATTTTGAAAACTCTACCTTGATATCACACTGTTGGATTCCTTTTTTGCATAGATCAGCATGGACTATTGATTTCAATCTAAAAGATCAAATTCCATTAGCCAATTACTATCTTCCCCATGGTTATGACACTTATCACTTTTGCATTCACTCTGAGATTTGTTAAAATGTCAACATTGATCTCACACCATTGATCTCATTTGTAGGAATAAATCATGTTCCATAAATCTTGATATGTTTAATTATGCTTCCTTCTCTATGGACCATTAATTATAATATGTATACTCATCTACATACCATTGATCTTTAAAATATTCTCGAGCTTTAATTTTCATCTCAAAGCTATGACACATTTTGTAGTAATGTTCATCCTCAAGATTTTTGAATTTTCAATATTTGATATGCACTATCTGATCATCTTCACTTGAGCAAACACACTTTGTTGGATCTTGATACATAAGGTTATAATCCATTGGTTATTAAGTGTTCTTTGGTTGAAAGTGTGACACTTATCACCCTCTCACTTGTCTTGGGACATCATTGAAGTCTTGATTTAATACACACCATTAGATCAATATTTATTGAGAAATGCATACCATTGATCTTTAAAAGATGTTCAAACTTTAGCTTAGGAATAGGGATTTGAATTTTAAACTTTAATCTTGCTGTGTTAGATCCCAATCACAAGAGAAAGCATGGGCCATTGATCCTACAAATGAAAATTATATTTAACTTAGTTCTCAAGAAAATAGATAACTTAGCATAAAGTTTCTGGACTATGGTTTTATTTCATGTTAATAAACATGGGTAAGACCTTACGATAAAAAATTTAAGCTAGGTTTTGTTAAAACATGATAAAGGGGATCCCACATATAATAAAAGACATGGCATAAAGTCTTAGGATAAGTCTTAGAACATTAGAAAAGGGGTCCTATAGTTAGTTAGATTATACATAGATAAAAGGAATGAAAGGGGCTTAGGGCATAAAGGACCAAGTATAAATTTTTAAATTAAGGTTAGTTCATGTTGATAAACATGACTAAACCCTAAGATAAAAATTAAATTAGGTTTATTACTTAATTAATCATTCCCATGTAAATTGTTCCTATGCACATTTGAATTTGATTCAAAGGGACATGAGCTAGGGTAATTTGAATTAGGATTTCAAGACGATTAAACATAACTTCAATTTGATTTTCAATAGACCAAAGGTTAGTAAAATATCAAATTAACTTTAAGATATGGAACCCAATACATTGCCCATTCCAAATGGAATCTATTGGAGTTGTAACTTGAAATATAGAGATCTAATGTTAGCAAATTTAGGAAATATGAAACTAGAATCATAAATAAATATACTAACCAAAATAGATGTGGGTGATCTTTAAATAAATAAATAGTTGTAAACATGCCAAAAGTACTTTGATCAAGTGAGTTTTTAATTTTAAGGTACAAATTTGCACAATTTGAAATAAGGGACCCCATTTTTTAAAAATGGGGGGTATGTCGACCTTAATAAATGGTGACTTCTAGGGGAAATATAGAAATATGTTCAAATTTAGAGACTCTAGTTTACTTATTCCATTTCATCAAGTACCATTGAGATCAATTCATGGTTGAAATAAGTCTTTCACATGTAGAATTAGGTTCAAACATCAAGACCCATTCATGTTATGTGTGTGATTTGATTCCACTTACCATTTTCCATGGGATTTGGGGAAATAACTTCCATATTTCATAGCTTTGATCATTAACACTAAGTTTAAACATGTTTGGATATTCATTAAGAACCATGATTTAGCTCAGAGAAGGCTTAGGCATTGCTTTGTTGCTAGCTAGGCATCCATATCCTCAACATATATGCCTTTGGCTCCACTCTAGGCCTTGTTTCATTACTAGTCAGGCATCCATATCCCTAGTGCAAGTTACTAGAATCACCTTTGCTTATAAAAATCTTTGATTTTGTAATTATCTCTTGTTTTTATAAATTTTTAGATCATTTTTAATTTCTAGCAGTTGGGAACCAAGTTAGCTAGGTTTAGCGATTTGGTCAAGTGTTTGATTTTTAGAAAATCATATTTTCTTGTAGCCTTGTATTATACAATAATATTTATTAAGTACAAACATGATTGTATCCTAATAATTCAAGCTTTTACCCTACATGTGAAATCCTTATTAGAACCAATCTTAGATTAAAACAATGCACAAAATCCCAAGGAATAATTATCCTAACCATCAATATTTACTAGTTTCTCCAGATTATAACATTAAACTCATATTCCAATAATCCATGATTAACCAATGTTGAGAAAATATACCTACATTCTTGAACTATGGAGTTCCTTTTGAGAATCTACATGTATTTTGATCTGAGGACTATTCAAAAGGACTTATTGAAAGAAAGAAACAAAGCATGAAAAGCAAAAAAACCAAACATAGAGAAAATAAACAAATAAATATATACAAACACTATGTAAAAAATAAGGGATATGAAGGAAATAATAAGAATGAAACTAATCTAGCCTACCTACACTAGCTCTAACTAGTCTTACAATTCATTCCATGAAGACTCCAAGTGGGGTAGCAGAGAAATAATGATTGAGGTATTGCCCATTATTTGGTAATGTGAAATTTGCTCCTTATAAATCTTTTAGTTTAAAGGTGTTACCCCCCAAGATCTTATAAATATTATATGGGCCAATAAACATAGGTGTGAACATCCCATGTTTTCCCTTTGGTTCTAAGGTGTTGTCCAAGAGAAGAACTAGGTCTCCTTGTCTAAAAACCTTTATATTTGAATGTTTATCAAACCACCTCTTGATTTTGGTTTGGTGTCTACTAAAGTTTATGAAATCCTCATCTCTTACTTCTTCCATTTGTACGATGTCAAGTAGCCTTGAATTTTTAAATTATTGATCTTCCTCCATGTACTCTTGCATGAACCTATAGGTTGCCAAATTGAGTGTTATGGGAAATATAGCTTCTTGACCATATACTAGTAATAATGGTGATGCCTTGAGAGCTTTTTTGACTCTAGTTATATCTACCCAAAGGGCATAATTGATTATCTTGTGTCATGTTCTTGGTTTATCATGTCTAGACTTCTTTATGGATTTCATCAAGTTCTTATTTGTTAATTCAAAAACCCCATTGCTTTGAGGGTAATGGTTTGATGAAAACTTGAGAAAAAAGTTGTTATCATATACCCATTATATCATCTCAATGGATATAAAGGTAGATCCATTATCACATACTAGAGATACTAGCATTCCAAACCTTGTGCATATGTTTATTTATAAGAATTTGATTACCTCTTTAGTCCTTCACTACTTGGTTACCACTACTTTATTCTATCTTTTGAAGTAGTCAATAGAAATCAAAACATACTTGTGACCATATAATGAATTGGGTTTAATGACCCCCAAAAAATCCAATCACAATTGGGCAAAGGGTTTATCAATCATTATTGGCTTTAATGGCATGGCTGTCTTGGGATATTTAGTATTGAATATTTGACATGAGTGACATTCTCTCACATGTTTGTGATCAGCCTCAAAGGTATTAAGCTATTAATAACCAAATATAAGGATCTTATGGGTTTTTGTCCTTATGAATGGATGTTTGCTTCCTAGTTTTTCATGGAAAGTGCTCAAGATTTCATTTGCCTCTTCCTTAGAAACATACCTTAGGTAAATTCCTTCAAAGTTATTCATGTATATCACTCCATACTTGATCATAAAATGAGTTGATTTGAGCCTTAAATATCTCCTTTTCTCTTTACTCAACACTAAAATACAATATCCATTGATTATCAAATGAACAATAGGACCATATCAATCGTTGGATTAAAAGCCTTGTTGATCAACCTATATAACACTCAATTCAGGATTAGTTTGGTAATAAACTAAATTAAACTTTGACATCTTACCAAATTTGTAGTCTTCATCTCTAGATCATATTCTTGGATAATAGACATCTAATTACCTCTCCTTTCTCCAAGTTCACATTGAATAAGCATCAGCTTAATGGAAAGGTCTAGTAGGATTGCATGTACCTTATTTCTAAGGATATAATTCCTAAATTTATTCACTGCCTTAACCAAAACACATGTTTAATTTTCAATAAGAGAATAATTTAGTTAAAAAAATTTAAAATTAGTACTCATGAAATTAATAGGATTATCACATCCATCTATCCTCTTAGTTAGGATAGTTGTAATTGTATGGTCAGAAGCAAAAGAGTAAAGATAAAAGTATTTAGTAAAGTCTAGACTTATTAGCATAGGGGCTTATCCAATAACTTCTTTGATTTACTTGAAGACCTTCTTGGTATCTTAATTACAAGTGATCTTAGCATCGTTCTTTAACATGTCATTCAAAAATATCAGTATTTATACAAAACTAGAAATAAACTTCCTCACAAAGTTGATTTTACCAAAGAAAGACTTTAGTTCCTTCCTATTGTTAGGGGGATCTATATTTGATATTGCATTTACTCTATCTAGTTTTATAGAGATACCCTTCCTATTTATGACATGTCCTTACAATTTTCCCTCAATTACACAAAAAATGTTCTTCTTTAGGTTGAGAGAAATTCCATACCTTATAAACCTTTAAAATACTTGTTACAAGTGCATGATGTGATCTTTTCTATTCTTTGAAAAGATAGTCAGGTCATCCATGTAAATAGTAATGAAATTACCTATGAGGCCTTAGAATTAATTATCCATTGCTATTTGAAATGTTGTGCCTAAATTTATTATTTCAAAGGGCATTATCTTGTAGGCAAAAGTTCCCTACTTGGTAGTAAAAGTAGTCTTCATCCTATCTTCCTTATTCACTAGCACCTAATTATACCTTAAAAATCCATCAATAAAATACATCATTGTATAACTATAAATTATTTGGATTATTTAGCTAAGAGAAGGTATGGGTAATTATCATTTTTAGATTCTCTACTCAAATTTCTAAAGTTAATGCACAATCTGATTTCATCATTTTTCTTCTTGACTAGTGTTAGGTTAACTACCCAAGTGGAGTCTCTAATGGGAAACACTTTATTAATAGCTAGTAACTTATTGACCTCTTTGTATATCATTGGTTCTAAGATAGGGTTGACTAGCCTTTGTTTTTTCCTAAATGGTTTGCACGCTTCATTTAGAGGTATGTTGTAGGTTATGACCATAAGATCAAAGATCTTTAAGTCATCATAGGACCATGTTATTACATCCTTATACATGATCAACAAATATTTGGATCTCTTAGTTTTTATTCTCATTTAGTTTATACCAATTTTCACCAGTTGAGGTTGACCTTAAGAACCTAGGTATATACATTATAGTCCTTCCCATCTACTTTAGGAATCTTGATAGTCTCAGCTATTTTATCTTTATAAAATAGTCTCTCTAAGGCTATTATCCCTTTGGGGATCTTATTTTCACTCAAATTAATGACTTTGTCATCATGTTTTATTTTAAATTTGTCATCATCAAGGGTATTTTCGCTAGCTTTATTAATGATGTGAGCCTCAAATACTCCTGAGCTAGTCATGAAGTCTATGATCTACTGATCATCACTGAATACTTATAAATGGTTGACATCATTTATCACTAAGGTACATGGAACTAATTTAATGGTAAGGTTTTATTACTTGGAACATTGATTGGGCATAAGGTTGGCTATAGATAAAGCAAGTTCATCATCATCCTTGTTTTCCTCCCTAGGGATTGACATAATGTTGAAAGCATCAAAACATTCAATTAAGTCCCATAGTCTAAATTTATATTTCTTAAGATAGGATAACTTGAATTGATATTTACTCTGGACTTGATTAACTACTAATTATTAATCACCAAAAACTAATAGTTCCTTGATCTTATGTTTGGCTGTAAATTGTAATCCAAAAATAAGTGCTTCATACTCTATGATATTATTAGTGCATGGGAATTGGAGTTTGTAAGAGGAATTATATTCTTTCCCAATGGGATTGATTAATACCACTCCTATTCTAGAACCTGATTTACATCTAGCAATATAAAAATATAGCTTCCATAATTCAAGCATAGCATGAAAAGTTTTGGAGTTACATACCTTTGTGGTGTGAAGAGTGTGAATACCTAGAGCATAGTTAACCATGTTAACCCTCTCATTTGTTGAATTATAATTGATGATAATATGCTTCATTTTAGGTTCCCTTTCTATCTTGATTTGACTTAGAAATCCTCTCCATAATAACCACATGTGTCAATAGTCAGCTGACATATAACCATTCAATGATCCAGTCTAGTTCCTACTTAGCATAATTTTATATGCATCAAGAATATCTGCCACTTTGATGTCAATAAATAGTTGGATCCTTAGTTGAAAATCAATCTACATGTGAACATTTAATAATTCACCTATCACATTGAATCTTAATTTATCTAATTGAATCACAACCCTATTAGATTTAATTAGATTCAAACTTAATTATTCACAAATACCATTAAGCATGATGTTTTAGATGTACCTAAATCTACCAAGCAATTATGTAAATTCTTACCAAATATCCTGACTTTGAGTAACAAAGGTAGAATGTCTACCTTATTATTATGTATTACATTAGCATGTATAACCTTTTGAGACTTTACAAGATTTTTAGACAAATATTAAAATAACAGATCCCTTTGTTCTATAATTTGAGTCAACTCAGCAAGGTAATGTTATTTTTGATTTTTTTCATGTCCTCTACTATATTATATCCAATCTTATTGGAAGAATTATATGTATCAAGATTAGGTTTAGAGGCACTTTCCTTAGGAGGATCTAGATTGTTATTTGATGTAGTATTAAGAGGAGTGTCCAAATTATTTGGTGGGGTTGAGGTAGTAAAAGGTTATTTCTACTCCCTATTCCTTAGAGGATAGGTATTCTTAAGATATTACTGAAAAACATGAATCTCTTCAAGGATATCCACAGGCTCATTCTCTTCATGAAATAATAACTCAAATGTCTCCACCATGAGAGTTGAATCAATATATTTAGGTGACCCTGAATAACTTGAGGTACCAACATTTTATTTATTAGGTACAACTTCAAAATTGTCTAACTCTTCTTGAAAATTTTCAAACGCATTGAAAAATTCTAGACAGTCTAATTCACCATGTTTTGAAGTGTAATGCACTCTATAATAATCAAGCAAAGCTACATCACCTAGACTTATATTAGGTAGATTATTATTAGAGGATGACTCATTATTTTGGTTGTTGTTGTTTTTGTTGTTTTTATTTTTAAACCTATTTGAAGTCTTATTAAACCCTTAAAAAGAGATGTTCTTGTTAGAGCTTTCTCCAGTATTGCTAATTTGCTTTTATAGTTGAATGAAATCAATGCTTAGATTTTGAACCATATTCAAGATAAAATAATTATCATTATTTGATGCCTTATAATTATGAAATTTATTATTGTTACTAGATATAGTCATCAAATCTCTCTACTCTTGTGGATGAGATCCATTGGTAGATTTGTTTAAGAATCCTAGGGTTTGGCTAGGAGGTGCATGGTTCAAAGGCAGTTGGTTTAGGATTGGAAGTTGATTAAAGGCAAGAATATTTTTATTGGCATCGGGAATGACATTTAAAATAGGTAGATTTGGATTAATGTTGTGAATATTGTATTCCATTTGTCCTTATCATTGTATTTGATCATTAATGATCACATCTTCATCATAAGCTAAGGCTAGTGTAATAATGATATGAATAGATCTTTTGAGAAACATAGAAGTAATGGGATCCAAGGAATACTTATATATCTCTAAGGCTAAAGCCTCATCAGGTCTATAAGGAGCTATATTTTTGCTAAACATTTTCTAGAATATAGTATTGAAGGCTCTTTGGGTTCATTTGAGTCTCTTTTAACTATGGTAAACTACTGTTATAGGACACATGGACTAACAATTTTGCCAAATAAATCAATTAAGTAATTATCAAAATCATTCTAGCTAGATATTTAGTTTTTAGGAAGGTTAAGGAACCATTCATATGTAACATATTTGAAAGTAAATGGAGATAATCTGCATGCCACATCTTCATGAATAACATTCAAAAGTCTTAAAGTAGTTTTGAAGGATTTTATGTGTTCTTCAATAGTTATAAGACCATTAGGACTAAAATTAGGTAAACATATTTTAGTATTATGAGGAATTTCATATACCACACCTAGCACATTGATTGAAGAATCACTTAGACAAGACATACCTTGATAGGGATTGAACACCAAAGCACCCTAAATTGGTGAAGTTGGTTGAGACTTTAAAATTCTACACTTACCTTTGTCTCACTTATTTCTCCTATGGAATTTTAATTAAATAATGGGAACCCTTGTATTTGAACGTGACTTGGTCCTTATCCTTGGAAATTCTAACTTGAAAACTTTGAACCTAGTTTGAAATACAATGTGTAGATGTTATCTTTACAAAGAATTATGATCAAACTGGCACATTAATTAAATTTTGCACAAATATGTATTAAAAACATCAAATGACATCAATATTTTAACTAAATTATCTCAAATATGTGCCCAAACATGTAAATATAAATTATGTTTACATGTTTCAAGCTCAAATAAACTAAACTTTGTAGAGATCTAATCAATATTTGAAAAAAACAACTATTACTAACCTCAAACACCTTGGATTCATAGATATTAAGCTATCATTACCATATTTAAACATCAAACTTTAAATAACATCTATCTTTATCTGAATAAGCATAAAAACTAGTTTAAAACCATTAAGATTAATAATCTTTACACAAATATGCAAAAAATACATCAATCTTTAAATATAATTCACCAAAATTATCAAGGATGTTGCAAATTTTTAAAGATTTAACTGGCCCTCCTTTTAGTGCCAATTTTTAACCTATTGATACACCTAGATGTATCAATAGGTTCATATAGTCTTTAAGAAACACTTCTCATTTCTAGATTCAAAGAATTTATTTCATGAGTTCCTAGTTGTGATAATCCTATTATTTTTAGTGGAATAAAAGCAAAATAGGTTGACTATTTCACAAATTTATATTAGTTGGTGGTTGGGATCCATCATGGATTAAAAGTTAATCTTTGATTTTGAAGATAATATATGTTATTTAAAGTGAATTATGCTCAAACCTAAGCCTAAATCTAAAATAAGATGAATATTCACAATGAAACTATTCTAAGGTGAATTGGTAAAAAAGGGAGCAAAAAGAAGGGTAGGGTAGAAAAGGGAGAGGTTATTGATCTTTATATCAAACATTATGACAAATTTCCAATTTCATTTGCACATTCATTTAACCAATGTGCAACACGAAGTAGCACTTTCACACGCTAGGAAAATATCTAAGGAAGGTATGGAAAGATGTAAACAAGAAGAAGATTTAATTTAAAAATTTTAGCCCTACAAGAAAATATCATTATCCTAGATGTAAGAAGAACAAAGAAGGTGAAGTAAAAATTAGAACTTTCAAATGATATAGTATTAGCAAAAATTATAAAATCTACATTTAAATATGTACATTCAAAATTCATAAGAACAATTCAAATCTGAAGATAAGATCAAACAAATGAGAGAGAAACCATGATATAAATTCACACTAGAAAATATGGACAAACTTTATAGAATTCTTTGCTTATATTAATTTACTCAAAAGTTACAAATAGTTTTTGGATCTAAAAACTCCCTCCCCTTTTACAATTTGCGTTACCTCATTATATAGACAATTCATGAGGTATGATGGCCAGTAATGACAAATTACCTTTGCACATGTGTCTAGGATAGTTGTCCTTTATGTTACATTCTAGAACAAATTACCTTTTCTAATATACTAACCTATAGGCAATGTACTTTACAATATATAAATGCTTCTTCAAAAATAATATCCCATTTCCAAAATATACAATTCTATTTACAAAAGAATATTCCTATTCCAACTAACTTTGGGACTCTAATGCTACTGCAACCTTTCACCTTCCTTATAGGATCTTCATTCTATAATTTTGCTAATTGATTAGCTAGAGGTTAACAATGGGTCTCATGAACAACTCTCTTTCTTTATCTCCCAAGTTATTGAGGTAATTTTCAACTTTTATAAGGCCTACTTAATTCTCTTATCATCTCCTATCTTCTCTTTATATGATAGCAATAGGTCCATGATCTTCTTATTATTATCCCCTATCTTTCCTCAACCTTGGTTCCTTACTTATTTCATGAATTGAGAAGTTATATGCTTGACCTCATCATCAATGATAAGGCTCAAAGGACTAAGTGATGTGGGTTACTTGATTAAACTTTCCAATATGTGTAGCATATTGTCTTCTTATTGTTTGAGGTCCTTGGAAATGTCTTCTAATTACATGGACCAACTGGTCACAGCTTTTATTTATCCACAAATATAGCCATATCCATATCTAAGTGGGCTAGGTTGACTATCATAAAAGTAGGGAATTTATTCTTGGTCAAGGCTTTGATCAAGTCTTTCACTTGATAGTTTGAAGCCTACCATTAGCTAACTTGGCTTGTATCCATTGAATTTTTCTCACTTATTACCTCTTTTTTTATTTTGACTAACTTTAAATAATTGAAAAAGGTAATCATGGTGTCCTCATATAGCTTGAATCTATCTAATTAGATTGACAAGATGGCTTGTTCTTTCAAATTTTATTCTATTATAAGATACCCTTGATCATTTTAGTAGATCCTCCTTGTAGAGATGTTCTTCTCTTGTCGTGGGATGTTGGATCTCAATGGTCCAAAAAAATCTTGACCAATTATTGTTCCCTATATTTAGAGTTTTGGCATCAAATTGTGTGTCTTTAAAAATCCTCTCTTCTATATCTAAAGTCAAATAAAACTCCACATCTTCCCTTAAAATTTTTTTAGGCTATCATGGCTATGATTTTCTATAAATTTCTTATAAGTGGTTTATAGTTTAGTTCTAGATCAAAATATCATTGCACAAGTGATACTTTAACTTATTTGGTTTAATTATAATGAGTAAAAGGTCAAATTAGGGTTTTTGTACTTGATAGGGATTTCTTAAAGTTTTTTACATTGATTTAATGGTGGAAGTTATTTGAACTTGTGTGAGCTTCATGACTTAGATGTTGATTGGATTGTATACTTATACCCTTTCATTTCTTAGGTCTATAAAATATTCAACTTGGCATATTATACTTACATGGCTTCGATGTGGCATCATCATGGCATCCCTATGGAGTTTTTATAACATTTTACTTTTTAATATTTAAAAAGTGATTTTTAAAAAAAAAATCCACCTTGATCTCACTTTTATGGATTCTTTTTGTGAAAAGATCAATACAGAACATTGATTTTGATCTAAAATATTGAACACCATTGGTTTTTTGCTATGTTCTCCATGTTTATTACACTTGTCACTTCCAAATTTGTTGTAAGATTTATTAAAAATTTAATGTTGATCTCATACCATTGATCTTGTTTGCATGGATCAATTTCACTCCATTGATCTTGGTCTACTTAATTATGCCTCTTGCTCTACATACCATTAATCAAAATGTGCACACTCATTTTCATATCATAAATCTTTGAAATATGTTCAATCTTTAATTTGTGGCTTGTAGTTATGCCACATGTCATCTCTATGTTCATCCTTTATATTTTTGACTTTTCAATGTTTACTACACACCATTTAATCATCTTTGCCTAAGCAAATGTGCTCTGTTGGATCTTGATCTACAAGGTTAAATGCCTGATCTAAAACTCAAAAGCTTTGGTTGAAAGATAATTCAACAAATAATAACAACACAATTCAAAATAATGTTATCTCTGAGAAGAGATGTTTTATTGATCAAATTTGTAGACCCAAACATATGCCTATCTTTGAGAAGAGATGTCTAATTTCCATTTTAGGTTACATCTTCATTTATTCATGTTTTGAAGGTGTGAGGAGTATTTTTAAGGTCACCAATCTTGAGGGAGATTAAGTGGGTCGACTTCCATGATTTACAACAATACAAAATTTGATGAATTACTATTTTTATACTGCATTACTAAAATTGAAATTTGGGGCACTTCCATTGGGGTATTGGGGGTAAAAATTAATTGAGTAGAGATCCATGCCATCTCATTATTTTACCCTCATTATTATATTTCTAATGGTTCAAATGGAAATTCAATTGGAGTTACGGTGAAAAAGTTATGGATCCTGAAAGTTTCATCATCAATTAGGGTGGACCCATCACCCGAATTATCCCCTAAATTATTTCCCAAAACAATGCCATTGGTTAATAAGTGTGACACTTGTCTCCCTCTCACTTTTCCTAGGTATCATTTAATTCTTGAATAAATATGCACCATTATATCAATCTTCCCCAAGAAAACATTTACCATTGATCAATATGGCCATTTACTAGAATTACTCTCAACACAAAGAAGAACATTTTTTTATGTAACTGAGGGAAAATTGTTAGGGCATGTTATAAATAGATATGTGATATATATATATATATATATATATAATTACATAGATTAAATTCAATATCAAAGATAGAACCCCCTAATAATATGAAGGAACTAAACTCTTTCTTTGGTAAAATCAACTTTTTGAGGAAGTTTATTTCTAGTTTTGTAGAAATAGTGAGACTTTTGAATGATATTTTTAAGAAAGATTATAAGATCACTTGGAATGAAGATAAAAATAAGGAATTTAATTAAATAAAATAATAAATTGGACAAGCCCTTATGTTGATAAGTCCAAAATTTACTAAAGACTTCTATCTTTACTCTTTTGCTTTTGACCATACAATTTCAGCTATCATAACTCAGAAGATAGATGGATGTGATCATCTTATTTATTTCATGAGTAATAATTATAAAAATATTAAATTGAATTATTATCTTATTTAAAAACAAACATTTTCTCTGGTCAAGGTAGTGATTAGATTTAGGCATCATATCCTTAAAATAAAGTACATGCAGTCCTACTAGACCTTACCACTAAGCTCATGCTTAGGCAATGTGAACTTGGAGAAAGGAGAGGTAAGTGGATGTATGTTCTCCAAGAATATGATATAGATATTAAGACTAAAAGGTTGGTAAGATGCTAAGGTTTAATTTAGTTTATTGCCAATACTAATCCCAAAATGATTGTTATACAGGTTGATCACTAAAGCTTTCAATCTAATTATTGGTATGATCCTATTGTTAATTGTTTGATCAATGGCTATTGTCTTATAGGGTTAATTAGAGAGAAAAAGGGAGAATTAAGGCAAAAAGTATCTCTTTCTTTTTATCGAGGATGGAGTTATATATAAGAACATTGAATGCATTTACCTAAGGTATGTTTCTAAGGAATAGGTGGATGATATCTTGATCACTTTCCATGAAAATATGGGAAGTGGACATCCATCTAAAAGGAAAATAGACCATAATATCCTTAAATCTGGTTATTACTAGCCTATTATCTTCAAGGATGATCACAACAATGTAAGAGAATGCCACTCATGTTAAATATTTAACACTAAATAGCCCAAAGCAACCATGCCATGAAAGCCAATAATGATTGATAAACCCTTTGCCCAATGGGGACTCTATTTTGTGGGGGTAATTAACCCTAATTCATCATATGGTCACAAGTATGTTTTAAGTACTACTAACTACCACACAAGATGGACTAAAGAGATGATAATGTTCTTAGAATAAAACATATGCACAAGGTTTAGAGCACTAGTATCTCTAGTCTATGATAATGGATCTACCTTTATATCCATTTGAGATGATAGAATGGGTATATGATAACAACATTATTCTCAAGTTCTCATCAAACCATTACCCTCAAGGAAATGGGGTGTCTGAATCAATGAATAATAACATAATGAAATCCATAAAGAAGTTTGAAAATAATAACCCAAGAATATGACACAAACTACTCAAGTATGCTTTTTGGGTAGATAGAATTAGAGTCAAACAAACCCTCAGGGCATCACCATTATTTTTTGTATATGGCAAAGAACCTATACTTCTCATAAGACTCAAGATGGCAACCTACAAGTTCATACAAGATTACATAGAGGAAGATCAAGAATTTATGAATTCAAGTCTACTTGACATCATACAGATGGAAGAGGTAAGAGAGGAGGCTTTTTCCACTTTAGTAGACACCAAACCATAGTCAAGAGGTGGTTTTAAAAACATTCAAAGATAAAGGTGTTTAGATAAAGAGACCTGGTTCTTCTTCAGGACAAAGACTTATAACCAAAGGGAAAACATAGGAAGTTCACACCTCTATGGACTGGCTCATATCAGATTGTTGAAATCCTGGTGGATAACACTTTGAAACTAAAATATTTATAAGGAGAAACATTCACATTTCCAACCAATGGTAAATATATCAATCCATATTCTCTATTTCACCACTTGGAGTCTTCATGGAATGAGATGTAAGACTAGTTATAGCTAGTGTAGGTAGGCTAGATTAGTTTACTTTTGTTATTTCCTTCATGTCCCTTGTTTGTACAAAATGTTTGTATATATATTTTTTTCTTGTTTTCTTTGTGTTTAGTTTTTTTTTCATGATTTGTTTCTTGCTTTCAATAAGTCCTGATGGACAATCCTCAACTCAAAATACATTTAGATGATCAAAAGGAACCCCATAGTTTAGGAATGCAGGTATGTTTTCTTAGCATTGGTTGATCATGGATTATTGCAATATGAGATTAATGTTTTAATTTTGAGAAACTAATAAAGATTAATTTTTAGGATGATTTTTCCTTGGGATTTTGAGGATTTTTCCAATCTAGTCTTGGTTTTAATAAGATTGCACATGTAAGGTCAAATCTTGAATTATTATGATATAGTCATGTTTGCACTTAATAAATATTATTACTTAGGACAAGACTATAACTAAGGATGATTGTCTAAAGATCAAACACTTGACCAAATCCATAAAATTAGCTATTTGGTTCCCACCTTTATTAGAAATTCAAAATGATCTAAAAATTTACAAAAATAAGAGCTTATTACAAAACCAAAGAAATTTTTAAGCAAAGGTGGTTTTGGTAACCTTTATTGGGGCTATTGATGCTTGGATGGTAGTGGAGTAAGGCCTAGAGTGGAGTGAAAGACATCTTTGTTGGGGCTATATATGTTTGGTTAGAAGTAGATCAATGCCCAAACCTTCCCTAAGCCAAATCATGGTTCTTAATAAAAATCCAAATATGCTAAAAGTCAACGTTAATGATCAAAGCCATGAAATATGGAAGTTATTTCCCCTAATCCCATGGAAAATGGTAAGTGGAATGAAATAACACACATAACATGACTAGGTATTGATGTTTGACCCTAATTGTACATGTGCAAGACTTATTTCAACCATGAATTGATCTCAATAGTACTTGATCAAATTGAATGAATAAAATAGTTATTAATATGAAATAGAGTCTTTGAATTCTAACATATTACCATATTACCCTAGAAGTCACCATTTATTGAGGTAAACATACCCCCATTTCTAAAAAAAGGGGTCCCTTGTTTCAAATTGTGAAAATTTGTACCTTAAAATTGAAAACTCACTTGTTCATAGTACCTTTGGCATGTTTATAGTTATTTTTTTGTTTCAAAATCACCTACAGTTGGTTTGGTTAGCATATTCATTTATGATTTTGGTTTCATATTACCTAAATTTGTTAAAATTTGATCTATATGTTTCATGTTGTAGCTCTAATGGATTCCATTTGGAATGCGTAATGTCTTGGGTTCCATATCTTAATGTTAATTTGATATTTTACTAATCTTTGGTCTATTGAAAATCAAATTGAAGTCATGTTTAATCATCTTTAAACCTTCATTTACATTACCCTAGCTCAAGTCCCTTTGAATCAAATTCAAATTTGTTTAGGATCAATTTATGAGGGAATGATTAATTAAGTCATAAACCTAGTTTAATTTTTATTTTAAGGTTTAGTCATGTTTATCAACATGACCAAACCTTAATTTGAAAATTTATACTTATTCCTTTATGCCCTGAGCCCCATTCATTCGTTTTATATCCGTATAATCTAACTAACCATAGGGCCCATTTTATAATGTTATAAGCCTTATCCTAAGACTTTATGCCATGTATTTTATTATGTATAGAGTCCCCTTTATCATGTTTAACATGAAATAAAACCATAGTCCCAAAAATTTATGTTAAGTTATCTATTTTCTCAAGCACTAACTTAAATATCATTTTCATCTATAGGATCAATGATCCACATTTGCTAGAGTGATCGAGATCCAACAGAGCAAGATTAAAGTTGAAAATTCAAATTCCTACCCCTAAGCTAAAGTTTAAACATCTTCTAAAGATTAATGATACATGTTTTCTTGATCAAGATTGATCTAATGATGCATATTAAGTCAAGATTTTAATTAAGACCCAAGACAAGTAAGAGGGTGATATGTGTCACAATCAAATCCAAAGAACACTCAACACCAATGGTGTTGACATTGCATATCAAGATCTAATAGAGCACATTTGATTTGGTAAAGATGATCAGATGATGCATATTAAATGTTAAAAATTCAAAAATATTGAGGATAAATGTAGAGATGATACGTGGCATAGTCATGAACCATAAATTAAAGATTGATCATATTTTAAATATCGATGGTACATATATGAGAGTACACATTCCAATAAATAATCTACATAATAGGAGGCATAATTATGTAGATCAAGATTGATGAAGCATGATTGATCCATGCAAATGAGATCAATGGTGTCAAATCAATGTTGAAATTTAAATAAAGCTCAGAGTAAATGTAGAAGTGATAAGTGTCATAACCATGGGGAACGTAAAAATAAACCAATGTCATTCAATATTTTAGATCAAAATTAATGGTCTACACTGATCTATGTAAAAAAGGAATCTAATAGTGCAAGATCAAGGTGGATTTTTCAAAATAAAGTGGACACTTTTTGAATATTAACGAGCAAAATGTAATGAAAATGCCATAGAGATGCCATGGTGATGCCACATCAGATCCACATAATTATAATATGCCAAGTTAAAGATTTTATAGACCCAAGAAATGCAAGGGTATAAGTATGAAATCCAGTTAGGATATAAGTCATGAATATCACACAAGTTCAAATAGCTGTTATAATTAAAGAACTATAAAAACCTTCAAGAAACTCTTGGAAAGTATAGAACCCTTGATTCGACCCTATGATCATTATAATCAAACCAAGGAAGTTTAATTATCACTTATGCAAGGATAATTTAATCCAAAATTGAACTATATACCACTAGCAACAAATCTAGAGAAGCCCACAGCTATGGTAGCCCAAAAAAGTGTTTTATTGGAAGATGTGGAGCTCTATCTAAATTCAAATATAGAAGAGAGGATTTTCAAAGACACACAATTTGATGCCACATCTCTTAATATAGGGGATACCAATTTTTTTAAAGCTTGTTTTAGACCATTAAGAACCAATAACCCATCACAAGAGAATAATATGTCTACAAGGAGGATCTTCTACAATGATCAAGGGCATATTATAATAGAACAAAATTTTAAAGAACATGCCATCTTATCAATCCAAGAAGATATATTCAAGCTATATGAGGACACCATGATTGACTTATTCAATTCCTTAAAGTCAGTCAAAACTAAAACAAGAGGTAATAAGTGAGTAAAATTCTATGGATAAAGGCCAAGTTGGCCAATGGTAGGCTTAAAGCTATTAAGTAAAAGACTTGATCAAAGCCTTGTCAAGAATCAAGTCCCTAAATTCAAGACAGTCAGCCTAGCCCACTTAAATATGGCTATGGCTATATTGGTGGAAAAAATCAAAACCCTAAGTAGTTGGTCTAAGTAAATGGAGGAAATTTCTTAGGAACTCAAATATTAGGAAGATAAGATGATACACATATTGGATAACTTAATCAAGTAACCCACCTCACTTAGTCCTTTGAGCCTTATCACCGATGAGGATTCAAGCATAGAAATTATCAATTCATGCAACAAGTAACCAAGGCCAAATAAATATAGGAGATGATAATAAAAAGATCATGGACCTATTATTTTCATCTAAAGAGAATATATGAAATGCTAAGAGCATCAAACAAGCCTTAGAAAGAGCTATTAAGGACCTCAATAACCTAGGAGATAAAGAAAGAGATCTATTCATGAGACCCATTTTTGACCTCCATCTAATCTACAATAAACATTATAGAATGAAGATCTTACAAGGAAGGTAAAAGGATATAGTAGTACCAGGGTCCCAAAATTAGTTAGATTAGGAATATTCTTTTGTAACTAACATTGTATATTTTTAAAATGGAATATTTTTTTTGAAAAGGAATGTATAGCTTGTAAATTACATTGAATATAGGTCAGTATATTAAAAAAGGTCATTTGTTCTATTATGTAACTAAAAGGATAGGTATCTTAGACACATGTAAAAATGTAATTTGTCATTACTGATCAACATACCTCATGAATTTCCTATATAAAGAAGTATTTCCAATTATAAAAGGGGAAAGGGTTTTTAGAGAAAAAACCTATTTGTAACTTTTGAACAAATTAATATATTTGTCCATATTTTCTTGTGTGAATTAATATCATAGTTTCTCTCTCATTTTTTTTATCTTATCTTTAGATTTGAATGGTTCTTGTGAATTTTTAATGTGCATATTTAAATGTAGATTTGTTAATTTTTGCTAATGATAAATTAGTTTAAATTTATTAGGTTTACTTCACCTTCTTTGCTCTTCTTACATTTTGGATAATGTTATTTTCTTACACGGGTAAAATTCTTAAAGTAAATCTTATTCTTAATTGCATCTTTTCATACCTTCCTTAGATGTTTGCCTAGTGTGTGATAGGATTTGAGCTTATGATAATTCATGTTTCACATTGGTTAAATTCATATTCAAATGAAATTGGAACTTTTTCATAATGTTTGAAATAAAGACCAATAATATCTCCCTTTTCTACCCTACCCTTCTTTTTCTCACCTTTTTTTATCAATTTACCTTAGATCAGTTTCATTATGAATATTCATATTAGTTTAGCTTTAGACTTAGGTTTGATCACAATTCACTTTAAATAGCATAGATCATATTCAAAATCAAAGATTAACTATTAATCCAAGATTGCTCCCAACCACCAACTAATATAAATTTGTGAAATAGTCAACTTGTTCTACCACTATTCTAGCAAGGATAATAGGATTATCACAACCAATAACTCATGCAATGGTTTCTTTGAATCAAAAAATGATAATTGTTTCTTAAACCCTATATGATCTTGGTGATACATATAAGTGCATCAAAAAATAGAACTTTAGAATCAGTACACAATGGTCATTTAAGTTTAACATACCAGTTATAAGACATTTTTTTCATTTGATTCAACATCTAAATGCAACATAAGTTCTAATAATTCATGGAACTAACATATATTATCCCATAAAAGGCCATCATGTTAGATATTATAAAATCAATAAGCTATATCATTTTTTTCACATATTCAATATTCTCAACCATATTTTATGTCAGTAAATAGAGGTCTACCATCTATTTTCTACCTATTTGTCCTTTGGTCACATTTTAATAATGCAAATTTACTAAGTATGTTATGCTTTTTTTCTATAGTATAATATTTAATATTTCATGTATCTATGTTAGTATGACTTAATTTAAGTTTAATAACATCATAATTACCTACTCTCATTCATATACTTCAAGTAAAAAGGGAAATACCATAACACTTACCTTATTTGACATCCCTAAAGTATTTGTATACACCGTTTATATTAAGATCATGTGGACTATTACTAACTTTAAAAGGGTAAATCCTAACAATAGATCTTCCAATTTAAAGGAAACTACATAAGAGACATATGACCTAAATTTTTTTATTAGAATGGAACAAGGTGTGAAAATGTAATCATGGTAACTTATATTGAATTAAATTTTAAACTAGTTCTTTATTTTTTATTAGATTACGCAAAGTAAACTAGTTTAATGGGGATCCAAGAACCATTAAAGTTTAAGTAGAAAAGGTAATAACCATAGTCAAAAAACAAAGCCACATCAAGATGTAAAATATTAAATTTCTTCAACAAAACATCATCAAAGATACCAATAAGCATAAACCAAGATAAAATAATAAAACATAAAAATAAAGACTTAGATTGATGTGGAAAGCTCCTCTAAACTTTCCTTATCATGTTGGGCTCTTTTTGTTTCCTTAGTCTTATCCTTCAATAATTCCTTTGTCACTCTTACATGCATGTGTTTTATTAGTCCTTCCCAAGAACCTTGTTTGGTCTTCATCTATGGAGTGTTGGGGATCATTTTGGCTTTAGGGGTTGGTTGAGTGTCTTTCATAGCTTCTAATTCAAATTCATCAATGGTTACTTTTTTATTGGGGGGATTTATCTATCATATTTTAAGTTTAGTTTATTGGTTTAATCTTTCAATTCATTCTATGATTTTGTGAGGATATCCATGGCTTTTCCTATTTCCATTAATTATTCTTTAAATTCCCTAGGTTTTGTTTTGTGTTCCCAATCTAGGTCACCCAAGTTGTAGATTGTTTTGCCCTTGTTCCCACCTTCTTCCTTGCATTAAATGTCTAAATTTTAGGTTTTTCCACCCACAAAATCATGGGTAATGTCTCCCAAATTTTTAAAGGGGCATTTTTAGCTCTGGGTGCTATCAAAAAGAGAGTGGGTTGGGAATAGATAGTGAATGGGGATCCATCCTCCTGTAGAAGCCTAAATTACTCATAAAATGGGTCCTTCACAAAGATATGAGGAAGGTATTTACTATGAAGGACCTCACCATGTTGGAAAAATAATAAAAATAACCTTTGTTGAATAATATTTTTTTTATAACTTATCTAGTAATCCAAAGCTATGATTTCTAGTGATTTATAGAGATAAAAAGGCAAACTAATTTTATAGTCATGAAAATGGTTTAGAAGAAAAATATGATGAGAAAAATTTAGGGTTAACTTACATTCTAATTTCAAATACTTCATTAACTTTAATCATATCTTTGGCCATCACCAAGGTAAATCTTGCCTTGATAAACCCTTACTTTTCATCCTTAGTATCAATTCGGTGTGGAAGAAATTTTGCATCAAATTTATTTTACAACATTTCATTCATTTTTTATTATCATTACAATGTAAAATGATTTTAAGTAAGTATTAGTTAACTAATTATATAAACCTTATTACATTTCCAACCATTATAATGTTAATGGAAACATTACCTCTACTTAAATAATTTTATATAATCCAATTATCCATTTAGTCGATTTGTATATCATTAGAACATAAATATTGTAAAATATTTAATTCACATTCAATAAAACCAAAAAAAAAGTCATAATTTTCCATTGTCTCAAGATTATTAACCATGCAGGCCAATCAAAAGAAAAAGGCAATTCATGAACCAGAGGTAATTATAATGATGTTCCACACACTTACCCAATGTTTTAGTTTTATAAATTGAACACCATATTACATAGTCCATAATATGATTAAAAATCAACAAAAAAACAATATAGTCACATAGAGTTAGAGTCACCATTAATAGAGATTTGAATACCACAAGATCTATAACAACAATATGTTAATAATAATGACTTCTAACAGTCGATTCAAAATTGATAGTCATCAAATGGATGAATATATTTAGGAATACATTGAAAAATAAAACCAATTTACATTAAAATTTAATGATCAATTTTTTAGTAATATTCATTATTTATATTAAAAAAATATGGTGTAATAAGGAATTATGTTTATTTATATAAACCTTATTTTCATGTTCAAAAAATAAGATTTAAACCCAATGCCAAATACAATAATGAATTAGGTCAATGATATTATAAGAGGATAAATTAATAACATTTCTCCATTACTATCCAACACAATCCTAATTGAACCTCCCTATAAATAACATTTATTTAAAAAATGTTAAAGGAACTATCCATGTTCAATGTAGTGGCTAAACTACTAAATGACTATCATAAACTTCTACACAAATGTAATACAATTAAAAACAATTTTTAACGAGTCAAATATACTTATAATATATGAATTCAAGGAATGAATATGTAATAAAATGATTGAGTATGGTCTTACACAAGTTCAATAATTTCTATCATGCCCTTAAGATAAGTTATACTTGTTACCAAATGTAACCATGCAACCAAAATTTTGAAATGTAACAGGAAGTGAAATAATAATTTGGTAAAGTCCAATAAGAGTTTAATACATTCTTCACTTTCTCAACCATCTTAAAATATTCAACGAGGACAAAAGTGAATTCACATCAACTTAGATGTGTGTATATATATCAAAAATAAAAACCCATAAATGAACACTCCTAGAAAGTAAGTCATCATGCCCAGTCCTATGATCCCAACCATCAATGGCCCTAACCACCCTAACCATTAGCCCAATGGTGTATCTAAACACTTGGGATTATAAAATAGCATGATCAAGTGTTTGAGATCAAGTTAAAATCTAAAATAGATAAATAGTCCCATACAAAAAGAATAATACAAAAAATTGATCCCCAAATACATAGTTACTCAATAGAGATTATAAACAATAGTCCCTATAGTAAAAAAGGGTGAACATCAAATAAAATAACTTGACCTCATAAAAAAACATTTTTAATCAATAGAAACTTAACAACAACAAACCTTCAATGTCTCCTTCAATGAAATCTTAGCAAAGACTTACAATGATAAATTATAATAAAAGAGGTTCATAATTTAATCCAACCAATAATTAGTATCTCTCCTACAACCATTCCCATATTTTCAATTAACTTAAGGTCCAAATATTCAAAGATTAATAAAACCCAAACACTCTCACATTCTAATTTAATTAAATGAATAAACTAGAACTATATAAAGCTAAACAAGTTTTAAAAATGATAAAATAACCCCATATTTGTTCAATAATAAATGCTCATACATATCCAACCCATAAAATTACTTAAAAAACATGATTTAAGCTAAATAAAAATAAAATACTAAGCATCCTGTGGGAGGAATCATTTATTCCACTTTAAACGTAAAATTAATGTTGATACCCGAGAGGGTTCCCATCAGAATACCATAGGCTAAGATCACCAGATTAAAATAAACAACCCAACATAAAAAATAATCATGCCCAACTAAACTCATTCAAACCACAAGATCCTAGAGATGATCAAAACCAATCCAATCACAAAAATCACTAATGAAACCAAAATGATGAGTTTCCACTGAAACCCCAAAAGGCATAACAACCCATATGGTCTTATATTATCCAAAATCAACTATGATTCAAACATAGGTTTTATATGAAGTCTTATGAATTCACAGTGACCTTGTAGATATTCATCCTTATGAGGTTTTTTATCCCCTAACACAACTAATCATGTAACTGATAATTCATAACAAGAAAACTAATAATGCACTACTTGTTTTGAGCTAATGTGATTCTTATAGAAAAGGAATATGGTGAGTGCTTAGTTTTGTTTTCTAATTCAAACCCAAAAAACCAACAACATTTCCTTCTCTACATGAACCCCATTATCTCTTCACTGCCATTAATGGCCTACATGATAAAAAATGCTAATTCTCACTCTTGTACTATCATTTTTCTTAGGGTTTTGGCCCAAAAACAACTAGTGCAAGAAAAATATTGAAGCCTCACCAACCCATTTTACCACACTTAGGATTTGAGTTGAGAAACAAAAGTAAAAAAAATAAACGATCATAACAACCCTAATCTCAAGGACTGAGATTCATAGTAATGATAAGGGGGGTAAGTCAAAATGGCCCCACAAATCTTATAATATCATGAATCATTAACAACCTAATGAAAAATATATGATCCCCTCTCCAAGGTCAATAATTTAAAGAATAAAAAAATGATCCCCAAGGTTCCTTAATAAAATTAAAATTTCAATAGCTTACTAGCCCACATGCATAAGTCATGAATGCCAACACAAGAACCAATCAACAACACTAAACCCTATAATTGACACAACCTAAACAAGTATGAAACACTCAAAAATGAACATAATCAACATGACATAGGTTAGTATAACAATTTTAAATCAATTGTAACCAATTTAATAATAATTATAGGCTTACCAAAATAATAAATATTCAGAACTCTAAATGTCTTAGCAAGGTGAAGCTAAAAATTGACAAACAAGATGAAACAAAAATAGGATAGGTATCAATGGCTCAATATCTCATTCTCATTACTCTAACTATCAGCATTAATTGATTGTTCAATGTTATTTTTCATGACACTAAACTACCAAGGTACACCACTAAGTCTAGCTCATACAACCTATTCCTATAGTCACAAAAATGGACATCACTAGTATATGAACATGGTATAGTGTAAATAACATAATATGAACTATATAAAAAAATGAAATTATATAATGAATCAATATAATCATCTACTTTAGTGTTAGTTAATAATATAAGTAATTTAAACTCAAACATAATGTCAAAATTATAATCACATTTGAAACTTCCATTCTGAAAAACATATAGATCAAGAAAATTATGTTATATAAAATTAAAATCACAGTATCAAAGGTCTAGGTCATGACAATAAATACACAAAAATGAAGGAATATTATTACACATGAACCATTTTTAATTTTAGACACATGGATCTGAGGAGTTATAAACCCTTATAGTACAAAGGGAACTATTGGTAACCTATGGACACTATCATCTACCTTAGGGGTCATATTATTTTTACATCATCTACATAGGTATTTAAGTTATATTTTAGATTTGGTAAACTAATTAAGTAGTTAAAAAACATTAATAGGCATACAGACACATTTTTTTAGTAGCACATAGTCAATATCAACTATTTACATTATTTTACCCTTTGTATTTTAAAATTGTAAATCAAAACATTCCAATATATATCCATCCATTTCAATTTAGATAGTACGTTTATTACCATATTTTACATAATGTGATTAGTGCATAGTTTATTTAATTTTATATATTTTAGATGTAAATTAATTAAAATAATTGTATCAACATGGACATTTATTTTCAAAACCCAAAAGACTTTCGAACTATATTGACATGTAGGATTTCATCATCCTTTTATGATTTTCCAAATTTTGATGATTGATATAGGATTAAAATTAAAATTGGATATTTAAGACATGTATAAAAAGTTATATAATATTTAGGAATTAGTTTTGGTTGAATTTTACTATTAGGATAAGATTCAACATGACTTATAATGCATAATGCATTAGAATATGAACTAATTACTCTTCATGAGTTAAAGAGTTTACAAAACCTAGTCATAGAGATTAGTTTTGAATGTGAGATCATTTTTTATGACTTATCTACATAATATTTTAAAATGGTAGAGTATAATGAGGGTGATATCATATGAGATCATCCTCATGTCATTTCTTGAGTCAAATTAAGGGTTGTTAAAGATTTTAAAATCATCATAGGGCTTTTCCCACCCATGTCATGATAAATTTCAAGATCATCTACAAGATCTTTGAGGATGATAAAATTATCAATGATTGGAATATCATTATAGGGATACATTAACAAAATTGTATGAGTGGAAAAAATGGGAAGATTATCTATGGGTTCTTAAACCATGATATAAGTGTGACTAATTGGAGGATCATCATATTTCCCATGTTATATGGATCATCAAAAGTGGTAAAATCATTTTGTATTTTTTACGATGTTATAAATGTAAGTAATGTAAAATCATTATATGCATTATCTTTCATGTTATAAGTATCAGTTGTGGAATCCTCTATCATGTTAGATAATCATAAATTGGTAAATAACCATAGAAATATTAATCCATGGTATGTATTTTAAAAATGGGAACACCATCATAGATTTATTAAACCATTAGAAATGGAAAGTTTTATTTTAGCTTAGAAAAATTACACCACAAGGAATTACATTCAATGGTGGAAGTAGAAGGAAGATAAGATCAACCCACATAGAATATTAATGGGTTGAGACTCAATATAAAAGTAATAAGAGGTCATCATTGAAGATGACATACAAGCTAAGAATATTGGAAAATAAATAAAATGAACCAACATGGTGGTGGGGAAATATCCATGTTGGGTTCACCAATATGTATGTTGGTGAGCTAGTGTAATGAAAAAATGGAATTTGGAAAGTGATGCTTGAAAACTTGATAATTTATAATAACATAGTAAAAATAAATGTAAAAATGACCCCACACAATGCTAGGAGAATATTCATGTTGGGTTCACCCAAATGTATGGTGGTTATAGTAATATAAAATACAAAAATTGGTAACTTGAGTGTGGTTAATGACACCCAATCCATAGGTCCATCTTGCTTGTTCTCATGACCCTCATAGGCATGTATTCACTGATTCCTAGTCATCTATGGCCTCCTAGAATGAACCCTTATAGATCTATATTTCTCTTTCCATTATTAATCCATCCCCTTAGGTCCCATAAACCATGGACAATAGCATCCAAACTTGGACTATAGTGCTGAAACTTAGGGTGTCGTGTTTCTAATGCTATTGTCCAAGTGCATTTTGGATTCTAACAATCATATTATTTCGAGTCCTTATCCTAATTCATGTCAGCCTAACACAAATTCATTTAACCCATGATCATTAAATCCCCTATAAAATGCCATTTAAAATACATTTATAAGGGTTTGCACTCATTTTCAAGAGAGAAGCAAGAATATAGATAAGACCACTCAAACAATCTTCCCTATTCTCTGCATATAACCATCCAACATCATTCCAAGAATATTAAAATGCTTACACTAGTCCCTATTCATTCCAAGTACATATAGTTTCACATTTACTTGCTTCTTCATAAACTATTTCACCAAGCACTTCAATGGGAGAACTAAATATAGCTTGATCCCTCCTCAGAGTATTGGTATGTAGGAAGCATAACCACACATCAGGTGTGAAGTGCGTCTAGTGTATCCTTTACACACTAACCCTTTTTCCCTATTTTCCAAAGTTATATTTAATTACATTGAATATAAAATCACGTAAAGAATCAAATCTATAAGGAGTTGCATTGATATAAAGGATCTAAAATTTGGTACACAGGCTCACACAGATGTGGTGAACAAAACCTAGAAAAATTAGATCTCTATGAGCAGTTTGGATAACAACAACAAGACTAGGACTATAGTACCAAACACATACTATCCTATTTTTGGTTGTCCTATCAAATAACAAAATGAAGTCTAGATCTCAGTTTGCAATAGTGTCCCAATCTTGTTCCTCTAGTATCAGACTCTGTCTTAGTTGTAATAGCCCAGAATAAGCCAAGTCATATTTTCTCTCACTTATTACTATTTTTAGAAAATACCTAACTATAGTTAAATTTCAAAAATTAGTATCCTAATTATTGAATATTATTTACTGATTTTATCTACTTAGACCCATTTATTATTTATGAATTAAACATCTAATTTCCTAAAAATAATATATCATTTGGTGAACTAGACTTACTTCAAATTTCACATAAGAAACCTAGAAACCCTAGGGTAAAATCCTAGCTAATTTTCCCATTAATTTCTAAATTTTTTCTTAAATATTAAAATAAAAAATTCCTCTCAAATTTTATAATTTTGTAGTAAATTTTAAAATAAATTTATTTCAAACCCTAGTTGCATCAACTAGTTCCCAATAATTTTATAGTAAGTTTCTAATCATTTTTTGAATTTTTAGGTGCATATTAAAATAAAACAATCACTTAAAATTTCTAAAGTTCATAGTAATTTTTTTTAAAAAATATTTTTCTCAAAACCCTAGTTGCATCTACTAGGTCCCATTAAATCAAGCTCTTTACCATAAATTTTTGAATATTATCTTGCATACTTAGCTCAAAAGTTTAATTTTAATTTCAAAAATTCATAGTATTTTGATGAAATATTTTTGAACAATTCTTATTGGCATATACTAGCTCCTATTTTTATTCTTGAGGCATCACCTTACATGTTTGCATCCTTCATATCCTTTTCATGTAATTTCCAGTTAACTATTTTTAAGATTTTACATTTCCTATATTCATTATTTTATTTTTCTTACACTTGGCCTATAATAAATTATTGCAAAAAATTCAAACACTTCTCAAATTGTTTTCGTACTTTAACAATGGCCTAATACACTAGATTTGATGAAATTGATAAGAGAGAACTTCAAAAACTCTTAACTAAACACCCTGACATGCAATATGTCATGCTTAAAATATTAAAAGAAGAATAATAAAGAATAAACAATGGTCAATATTCTCAAACCATAGAGTAACTTATTGAAAATGACACTACAGGGGCAAATATGTCTCAAAAACCCCCTATAACAACCCAACCTACCTCTATGCCACCATTTATAGCTAGTATATCCCTATCTCCTGATGTGGAATCCCTTGTGTAAGAGATAATATCTCTTCAATCCAAGGTGCTACATCTTGAGCAAGGTGCCACTAAACTTACACATTATTTGGATTCTTTTACTCTTCTACATACACCATTGACATGTCACATTACTTATAAATGTTTGCCATAAGCATTTGTTCAACCTAAGCTTTCTCTTTATGATGGCAAGGGTGATCCAAAGACACATTTGAGAGATTTTCATGTAGAATGCTTGGATTATGTACCAAATGATTGGCTACTTACCAATCTATTTCCATGGATTATAAAAGTTTATGCTTTATAATGGTTCTATAGTCTATCAAATCAATTGACAAATGCATTCAATCCTTGAGCTGACATGTTCCTAAAACATTTTAGTATCACCATTGGTGATAAGGTCTCTTATGCACAAATTTCACAACAAAAATAGAAATCAAATGAAAATCTCATAGACTATGTGCTTTGATATAAGACCATCTTAGCTAAGATGACTAGCTCCATGGTAAATCAAGAGTTATAGGATCTCTTCAAATAAAGCCTTCTACTAGCATTGCATGAGTCTATTATGTTAAAAATATTCTCTTTCTTAACTAAATTATGTCATACACTAAAGGAAAGAGAAGTGAAACTCATTTCAATGGACAAACTCAAGTATACAAGCATTTTAGACATAACAAACAAGAACAATAACAAAGTCCCATACAAGGTCAAAGTCAATGATAACAAGAATCAGAATCAACCAATAGTCAAGGTAGCTTTAGATCCCTCAACATGTGGTTTTATGAGCACCTCCTTGGTGTGCATTTACTAATCTATCAGTTTCTCCATCTAGAGTTTTATAGTAGTTATTGGAATGTAACATCATCACTCTCCTTCCTATTTGGAAAGTTAACCCAACAAAGCCTCTTCCATAGGGATATTATCAACATGTATTTTGTGATTTTCATAGGGCACCAGGCCACACTATAAATAGATGCATTATTTTGAGACATAAGATATAAGACTTGATAGATGAAAACCTACTTGACCTTGGCACTTTAGTTAATCCTCCATAGGCAAAGCCAACATAGGATTAATCTTTGAAAATCTTCTCAGATCCATTTCCACAACATTTTAAACAAGAGAAATGGGACACATCAAGATTTCACCACACATACCATGCACATCCTCAACCAGTTACATACCATGCACCTTCTATTTAGTCACATCTTTTGAGTGGTATGATAGGTTTGTATGAGTCTAGGGTTCTAACTAGAACTTTGATATCCTTCTCAAATTAGGAGATTATTAAGGATAATTAATATTATAATGTACTCTTTATCATAACACATTCATAATTATCCCATTCATAGTGTTCTTATAGATAATGGTTATAATGTCAACAGGAGCACCATTACATTAATGTAGCATCTAGGATACTCATATTAGGATATCACTCTAATAGATATAGTTATCAATGGACTCAATGGGAACATATAGAGTTCATTGGGTGAGATTGTACTTCCTTTACAGATTATTACAACACATGTGACCACACATTTCACTATAGTTCTTAGTGCAAGAGTTTTTGATATGTTACCTAGTCACCCATGGATTTATAAAATTTGAGTATTACCATCTAAGGTTTATAGATGCATGAAATTAATTATAACTAATTAGGTTATTATAGTTGGTGGAGTTCTATATGAGTTACCACTCCCCACTTTAGATCCATCTCCTTTGTAGTCACTAGTTCTAACTTCTCCACCAGTTTCAAAATTTCCACCAGTTATAGTTCCTCCTCTAGTACAAATTCAGACATAGTTTAGACATCCATCTCTAGTATAGAGGGTTTATACACCTCTACAACTTTAGTATTCTAGATAACTTCTAGCTATAGTATTTACACCTAGGGTAGTATCATTGATATCTCATGCATCTACACATAGAGTGCATGTTCATAGAGCTTATCCTACCACTAGATGGGTCCCTAAGATTCCTATAGTTACATACACTTATTATAGTTACAAAGGGACCCCATAGTGAGTTTTTTATTTAGATATTTTAGAACATTTACAATACACATAGTTTTTAGAGTCATAGTCTCAACCTTTCCATCATGTTTCACAATTATGCATGATACCTTTGTTCAATATAAGACACCATGATAGGGAGTCTCATTTGAGACTCATCAGTTAGTATCATTTCTTCTCAATCTCTCTTATATATAGATTATGTCAAAAATAATATAAAATATCAAAAAAAAATGAAAAACATTCAAATAAATTCCAAAACACCAAAAACATTTTTATTGTATGCATCATCCATGCTTTACACTACTATTACTATGCTAGACTTAAATTTATTATTATATGCTATTGTTGGTTAATTTATCTACATTACCATGCTTCACATGATCTTATTTGATTTTGTGTAGTGACATCTAGATCTTTGATTGCTTCACTCTACCTATTGAGGGGGCATCCTACTTATACATTCGAGACACACATCGATATACATACCACTGGGGGCATATTCTACATGAATACACCACCTAAGTTAAGTAATTATTACACCACACACTCTATTTATCATGTCAACATACATTACTTAATAAGCTTACATAGATTACCATATCGACACTCACTAATATCTTGCACTTGTGTATTTCTTAGGATATACCTAACCTTGTGCTAACATGTCTTGCGTACTTTCACTTCTTAATTTGATTAGTTAGATGCAATTGGATTTCCAATATATTCATGCTTTCATTTATTACTTAGCATAACTTGATGTTTTTGCATTTTCTTAGCTCTTGTTCCATGCCTTGTAAGTGTTTTAGGACATTTACTAATGTCTTTTTCTTGTACTCCTCTATGTGATTGTGGCTTCCACATGAACTTTATTGTTTCAATTATATGTGTATGTGGCATTTAAACATGCATTTCATGTTTCCTTTATATTTTAAGTGACATGAGCCCATATCCCTTGTTTTATTGGCCCCTTGACCACCCTTATATTATTCTTGCTTCTTGCTTTGTGTGCTTGTTACTTGATTGATTTCAATTGTTTGTAATGCCATGATCCATATCATGAATTTTTATGTACTTTCTTGGATTCCATGATGGACATCATGCTCCATCCTTCCTTGCTAATAACTAACAAATACCACTTTTGATTCTAGTTTAGTACATTACACATGTTATTACATTGTTATATCTATCTAGGCATACCCCTATTGATTTAACAATATCTTAATACAAACCTTGTTATATCTCGAGATATCATGTCAATTATCATCATTATATCATATATATATGCAACATAACACACTTGTAGGGCTATTTATTTAGAGGGAATTCATTGAAATGTCTTCATTCCTAACCTCAAAAAAGGGGAAAATAAACATTGTTTTCTCATATAGATTAAATATCTTAATGATTGAAAAAGTAGTTTTTAAAACACTCAAAATATAATCTAGACATCAAACCAGGTAGAATAGACTAGGTAGATAGTAGAGAATCTACAATAGTTACTAGATTTGGCCCTGGACAATAGTTCTAAAGTTGGAATACAATACTAGATAGTAGGTTGTATTATTTTTCATGCTCGTATCTAGATAATAGAAATATCATTTTTTTAGAAACAAATAGAAAAGTGAGTTTAGTCATAGGTTTATCAACTTAGTACAGTCCATATTTAGCATGTTTTAGTATAGTTTTTTCTCAGAGAATCTAGATATAGGGGGAACATGTGTGACATGTTGGCTCTCACTTCCAATTTTAGATTAGGTAGTTGATATAAATTTTAGATTAGAATCCATGTTCTAGACACCAATGATTGGGGATAATGTAGACAACACATTGATCCTCCCCTTTTTTTGAGTTTAGTTTATTTTCCAAAATATTTCTCAATAGTTGCATGATTTACTCCATCTGTAGGTGGTTGGCATCCTTTTTAAAGTTTGTATTTCATACAAGCTTAACTTCTTGAGTACCTGAGTTAGCTTCCACATAAGCCTATTGCACTAGTTTTAAAGTGGATTTCATACAAGCCTAATCTCCATCTTTTCAAAATGGCCAAGAGTGGCCTAGTTTCTAGCATACATTCAACTATCCAAACTACCATTGTTAGATCATAACACATTCATGGGATTCAAGAGCCATCTCATATGACATCTATTCCATACCAATATTAATTCATAAGCTTTGCTTCATGGGGTAATGATGGAGCTAAATGGATAGCCTTTATATTCTTGAGCCACCTATTCAGAAGGATTAGACACATAATCCAAACATCAATTAACACACACATGATTTTTTAGCTTCACTTAGTAGGTGAAGATGGAGTCAAAGAGCCTACCTTTGAATTCTTGATCCACTTCTAGGGAATTGAGCACTCATCTCCATTCATGATTTTACTTTTGGTATAACACACACCTAGCATAATCTAGCATCATAACAAGTTTTGTATTGGTTCATGTACTCAATTATGTGTATTCATTCCTTTCTCTTCCTCTCTCTCTTACCTAACTTTTGTATATTATTATTATAGATATAACATATCTAGTAAGTACTAATCTACTCTATGTTTATCATTGTATAGTCACACTTCACATCATGCTCTCTTTATGTACATCTAGCATCACACAACTTCATGAGCTTCCTATTTACAAATAAGTTAAGTTATGATTTCTATTTTTATTTTATCCTTGTATTTAACTTTATTTCATCACTAGAATAAAGGGGGGGGGTGCAAATGCAGTCATATAAAATTCAAAATTTGGTAACTTGAGTGTGGCTAATGACACCCAATCCATAGGTCCATCTTGCTTGCTCTCATGACCATCATAGGCATGTTTTCAGTGATTCTCATTCATCTATGGTTTCCTATACTAAACCCTTTTAGACCCAAATTTATCTTTCCATGATTAATATATCCCCTTAGGTCCCATCCACAATGGATAATAGCACCCAATCTTAGACTAAAGTGCTAAAACTGAGGGTGTCCTATTTTTGGCACTATTGTCCAAGTGCATTTTGGATTTTAACGATCATATTCTTGTGAATACTTATCCTAATTCATGTTATCCTAAAATAAATTAATTTAACCCATGATCATTAAATCCCTTATAAAAGTCCATTCAAAGTCCATTTAGAAGAGATGACACTCATTTTAAAGAGAGAAGCAAGAATTCAAGCAAGACCACTCAAGCAATCTTCCCTATTCTCTGTATCCAACCATCCACCATCATTCCAAGCTTATTTAAACCCTTAAACTAGTCCTTAGTCATTCCAATTACATCTAGTTTTGCATTTACTTACATATTCATATACTATTTCACCAAGCACTTCAATGGGATAACTACATATATCTTGATCCCTCCTTAGAGTATTGATATGTAGGTAGTATGCTCACACACGAGGTATGAAGTGCATCTAATGTATCTTTTACACACTAACACTTATTCCCTATTTAATTCCATAGAAGATCCAAGCAGACAAAAAATTAACTCTATAGGGATTTTCATTGATAGTAAGGATCTAAAATGTGATACATAGGCTCACACAAACATGGTGAATAAAACTTAGAAAAATCAGATCTTTGTGAGTAGTTTGGACAATAATGGCAAGACCAAGATATTGCATCAAATACATACCATCATGTTTTTTATGGTCCTGTCCAGTCATAAAATGAAGTCCACATCTTAGTTTATGACAATGTCCCAGTCTTGTTCCTCCAATATCAAACTTTTTCTCAATTGTAATAGCCTAGAATAAGCTAAGTCATATTTTCTCTCACTTATTAATATTTTTAGAAAATCCCTAACTATAGTAAAATTTCACAAATTATTAGCCTAATTATTGAATATTATTTACTAATTTTATCAACTCGGACTTGTTTATTATTTAGGAATTAAACATCTAATTTTACACAAATAATAAATCAATGGTGAACCTAATGTGATTATAGAAGGGAATTTTGAAAAAATGTGACACTTAACAAAATGATAACTCTAATAAGATATAAAAATAAATATGGAAATGATACAAAATAATAGTGGGGTAAGATTCATGTTAGTTCACAAGAATTTATGATTTTAAAATACATCCATAAATATAAATATCCTTTAATATATGAAATTGGAAAAGAGCACAATATATCCAACATACATACAATTGATCACAACACAAAGTGGGAAGGAGGCTAAAATAAAGAGAATTATATAAAAGGGTGATCAAGGATATAATTAGGGAACCTATATAAGGAAATAAGGAAAAAATTAAACCTAGATACAATATGTAAAATAGGTAAACTAAGAAATAAATTCCATTTAGTGGTAATAAAGAGTTATTAATACTGATGGTTGTAACCAAGAGGTGTCTAACTAAGGATATAATGACATGTAAAGATTAAATAATATAAGCTATTTATGGAAAATAATTTAACAAAATAATAATAAAGTATATTTATATAAACTAATTAAGAGAAAATTTTTAGAGATAGGGTTACTTACCTTGGGTTGGCTTGTCAATTCATAGATCTCCCCCTTATCTCAAGTGGCACTTTATGAGAGATGTTATAAGTGAAGACCAAAATTGAAAGGATCAGGATGTAAGTATACTTAATTTTGGACTCCAAATACTAAGGTGTACTTATTTTGTTGTGTTTTTTTCTATTTATCTTCAAAGACCTTGAGAAAGACTATAACTCCACAAACGTAATCTCATATACTCCAATTTTTCTTCTTCTACTAAAAATAAGTTTTCACATGCAAGCATAATAGATGGTGGGTGTTTATTATAATATTTATATATAAGAGACATATGTGTGTATGCATGCATACATGCATGCATGTATGTATGTATATATGTATGCATGTATGTATGTTTGTATGTATGCATGTATGTATGTATGTATGTATGTATGTATGTATCCACATACTTAAAGTGACCTATCAAATATTTTGACCAAATTGATGTGGATTATTACAATGTAATACATAGATAGAACATAGTAATGTGTTATCCATATTGATACAATATAGAAAGGAAAATAATTTTATTGAGTGGGACAATATATTTGGAAAGGGACATAGGAAATAACATAAAATAATTTTAGATATGTTTGATATATTTTTAAACACAAGGGAAAAAAAAATACTAACTCAATTAGGATCAAGTTAGTCAGGAGATAACATTAAACTAGTTTGAATTGGCATAAAGTAGAGAACATATAACCAAAGCAGGATATAATGACTAGATAGAAAGATAATGAGTGTAGATAGTTATTTTAGGAAATAATATGAAAAAAATTCTTTTAAAGTATGATGAGTAGTCCCAAACCCAATACTAGTGTAGTGTTTATGACATGAACTTAGGAATGAATATGTGCCAACATGTCCTACATAATAAATTATTAAAAATATGTGTATAAAAAATGGGTATTTAATTTTTGTGGGTAAATATGATAAATAAATTAGTTTGTGTTATGTGTGATGTCTTGCATGTGTGTGCATATGAAAGATTATTCCTCTTTATCTATAGGGGATCCTATTGTTGTCATTGATTGTGAGTCTTATCCTTAATTGTTGAATTAATAATTATGTGTGGTTAGTAACCTGGTTGAAATTAGTTGTGATATAATATGTGTTTTCACATGATATATATAATGAATATTAATATAATATGTTTGGTGCCATGATCTAGATCATGCACATATATTATAGTATAATATTTGGTGTTAATGTTTTCATGGACCATATCATGAATATTTTTATGAATGATACTTGTATGTGCATTTCTCATTCTAAATATAACTTTTATAGGGGAATATTTTCTACCTTGGCGAATTATAGTTTTCCTTATATTTCTTTGTAATACGGACATTGTACCCCTATAAATTTTTATGGTTTCATTTATCCTACATTATGACACTTATTTATGACACTAATACTCATTAGAGTTTATTGAGGTCAACATACCCCCATTTATGAAAAATGGGGACCCTTTTATTCAATTATTCAAATTTATACCCTAAATATGAAAATTCATTTTATCAAAGTGTCATTAACATGTTTGCACATATTCTTTATTTGAAGATCATCCAAACCTAGTTTGGTTGGCACATTCATTCATGATTCTGATTTAATCTTTCCTAAATTTATTAACATTTTATTTTTATGTTTCAGGTAACAACTTCAATGGAGTCTATTTGGAATGAGAAATGTCAGGGTTTTATGATTTGGTGATGATTTGGTCTTTTACTAAGCTTTGGTCTATTGAAAGTAAAATTAAATCCATGTTTTAGCTTCTTGAAAACCTTGCTCCAATTACCCTGGCTCACGCCCTTTAATTTAAATTCAAAATTAGTGGGAACATTTTCATGAGAAAAATTATCATGCCATGGACTTAGTTCTTTTCTAAGGCTTAGTCATATTTTTCAACATGACCAGACTTTAGGCTAAAAATCTTATGTTTGGTCTCTTTTATATCTTGACCCCCCTTGTTCCCTTTTATCTTTACATGGTCTAAATTTATGGTTCACAAGGTCACTTTATTTTTTTTCAAGCTTATTATAAACATTAGCCTAATTTTTTTTTTGTATTTATCAATACAAATAAAACCTTGGTCTAAAACCTTAGTCTAAGTTATATGTATCTTCGAGCTTAACTTAAATATTATGTTGGTCTATAGGATCAATGACTTGAATTTACTCAAGTGAGGTTAATCTAATAGTGTGAGAAAAAAATGAAAGCTAAATATAGGGAACCAAACTCACTCAATCCCATGGATCATGATCTATGGCACATGCTTGATCGAATGAACATAATCCAATGATGTGAGATCAAACTTATAAACTAAGCATAGGGCCCCTTTTATTATGAAATAGAATTAACCTAAAGTCTTACCCTAAATTTTTAATTGTATTTATCAATACAATTAAAAACTTAGTCTAAGACTTTATGATATGTCTTCCATTATTTGTAAGGTCTTTTCTTATTATGTTTCTAGATTGGGCTAAAACATTTATGCCAAGTCTTTTATAAATTGTGGGGTTCCCTTTTCTTATGTTTTAAATCTTAGACTAAACTTTTTCCTAAATATTATTCATGTTTATTAACAAAAAATAAAACCTTAGTAAAAAATCTCTAGCATAAGTTATATATATTCTCGAGAGTAACTTTCATGCTTGTTTGCAAGATCAATGATTCACATTGGCTCAGATGAGATTGATCCAATGAAACATAAAAAACATTAAAAAATCAAAGCCCCAAAATGATGATAAGTGTTTTGAGTGCATTAAGTATCCAATGATAATGCATCCCTCGAATTGTGATCCAATGAAGTGAATTTAACCAAATAAAATTGATCTAATGGTGTAAAGTGGATGTGACCTTTCAACAATGCCATGGGTAGATGTAAGATCTCCACATGGTAAAATCATGTTAACTCAATAAATCTGATAGAATACAGAGTGTAGAATCCCCACAATTTTTTTTAGTGACACACATATGAAGCAAAGTGAACTTAGAAGTGATAAGTGGAAAACTCAATGAGTCCTAAGGAAGTAATTTAAAATTGAGTCATGTAGCCATAAAAGACATTTTTGTGGACATCAAATGATAAGAATGTAGATGTAAAAGTTAACCTTAACAAATATTCCTAAGGAGGTACATAAAAATTTATAGTCACATGGATGTCAAGGATGTTCTCATAGCTATCAAATGATGAGTTCGTAGACATCAATTTTAAGATATCCATTCAGCATGGACATTTCAATAGGCCTAGGACCAATAGAATTTAATCTTGCAAATGAAGCTGAATGAACCACATTGATACATGCAGATCAATCCAATGGTGCAAGATAAATGTGAAATTTTCAAAATACCATGGTTACTTCTTAAATATTAATAAGCAAAGTGATGTGAAAATGCCATAAGAATGCCATGACATTGCCACATAGGAAGAAAATGAAGAATCTAAAGATCTTGTGGGTTCAAAAAGGAAAAGGTCCAAGTTAAATATAAAGCATGAAATTCATACAAGATCAATAAGCTACTTCCATTAAAGCTCTGAGAGGACTTGTAGAAAAGTCCTAACATGCATAAAAACCCTAATTTAACCATGTATTTATCACAATCAATCCCAATAAAGTAAAATTATCATCTGAGAAAGATAAATTTAATCAAAAGCCAAATATTAGACTACTAATGAGAAATTTGACCGAATTAAAACCATGGTAGCTCAAAAAGGCACCTTTAGGGGAGATGTGGAGCTTTATCTAACTTCAAACATAGAGGGAATAATTTTCAAAGATACACAATTTGACACCTCCAATTTGAACACCAGAGACATTCATTGGTCCAAGATATTTTTGACAGTTGAAGTGCAACCAATCATAATAAAAGAGGAGGATAAGATCATGTATGTAAAGAGAAGATATTATGATGTGGTGACAATCTAAATGGTAGGTCTCCATTTTTTTCTACACCAAAACTTGAGGTATTACATTGCTTAGACATTCTTTCTCCTATTTTTAGATATACTAAAATTAATCAAGGCATGATTGTTCATGAGTGTAGCTTTAGTAAAATTGCTTATATTTCTCCTATATCCTTTTATAACTACTATAAATTTCCTAAACCCCAAATAGATGCAACCTCAATCAATGAGTGGGAGAATAAGAATGACCTAAAGACCATCCGTAGCCAATGGCTATATTTTTGGAATCAAGTGTTCTTTGATTTCAATGATAACATCCTAATTAGCCAATTCAGACCTAGGATTAGAATGATCACGACTCTGATGAACTGACTATGTGGGAATCTAACTACCACATATGCAAAAAAACTTTGGGTCCCTTTTTGTTTATTTCAAGGTTGAGAAATAACTCACCCCTCTTCTAGGTGAGAATAATTAGCACTTGTTTGAGTAGGTGGTTCTTTGTAATTACAAAGAAAACTAGGAACTATTTATACATGATGTCATAATTGTTGGATGCATTTCTTTCCACCACTAAAATCTTGAAATTTAGAGAATGGTCACCTAATGGGACACAAATAGTCTCCCAATATTGCTCCAAGTTGTATATTTTCAAATATAGGGACCATATTCATTTCATTTGTGATTTTATTTATCTAGCCTTAATTGAGGCCATCACAGGGATCCCAATGATGAGGGTCAACCCTATAATCAAGAATATTATTGAAACCATGAGAGATATATGGATATATATAGATTTCACTATAATTAGGATTGAGGTAAACCAATGCACCCCACTCAGGGTACCAGTTTATGTGCCAATCAAGGTAGCAGAGTAGGAAGTGGCTTACCAAATATATAATGGGATAGATGGTTTGTGTAAAACAAAGAAGAAGGGACTAATTAATTCCCTCCCCATAATCATTTATAGGAATGTGCTTCAATTATGGTACAATATAGAGCCTACCTCTAAACATAGAACCTCTTTCCATTTGCAAGTTGATGAGTTGACACAATGGGACCCTTATGGAAGGGTTGAGAAACATGTAAAGGAAAAAGAGATAAATATGACTTATGAGTACCAACCTAGCCCTTATGACCCCATATACACTAAGGCATCTTTATTTTCTAAGGTCTTGAGGAGATTGAAGAAACATAACATCAAGCAAGAAGCTAAGAAGCTTACAGAGCAAAATGGAAGTGATGATAGGTGATAGTTAAGACCTAAATAGTACCATTTTCTTGATGGAGAATCATCTAGACCTTCACCAACACAACCAAAAAAGGGAGACACCAGTTGTAGGAAGGCCAGAAGAGAAGAAACCTAATGAGATATCATCATCTTTAGCCCAGGTAACAACATAAGGGTCACCAATTGAAGATATTGACATGGTAACATAAGACCTTGAGGAAATAATTGAGGATGCACTTACAATGTTGTTCAATTATTACTAGTCTAATGAAGAGGAAATTCAAGCTAAGGAATTAAATGAAGAAAAGGGGAAGAATTTGCCTTAGACTTAGTTATAGTGGATACCCTAAAGAGAAAAGCTAAGATCGTATTAGTTTTAGTAAAAAATAGAAGCCCCAGTTGACCTTCACTCATCCTTTGAGTGAGTTTAACCTTTTTTGTGAATAAAACCTAATTCAAGGCCCATCCATTCCTAAATGGTTTATATATGGCAAGATACAGAAGATCCCTACCATACACCATCCTTAGGAAATGATGTAGGCAATCAACATTCTAGTGCATGAAGAATTGAAGCCATGGATAATTACATGTCAATAAGAAGAAGAGAAAATAATATATGCCCTAGGATTTTTAGGTAAAACACGAGTTGAGACACTTTCTCCTCAAGTAACAAAATATTTGATTGGTGTCAAATTTAACCCAATAACTGCCAGTCTAAAGAGGGTGACTAATAAAAAATCCATGGTCGAAGGAGAAAATTTCACTTTTTAAAAGGTGGAACCATTTTTTGGCTTGACTCTATTAGGAGGACAAAAATTAGGATAAATCCCTTTTTTTAGGAAAATGTGCTTGAATTGGCCCAAGCATAGTTAGCTCAGTTGTAGGCTATCCTCAAATACATGAAATAATAAATGGATAATGTCCAAAAGGAAAAGGAAAATTTAGACAAGTAAGCTATATTGTTAGTTCTTGAAGTTATTATTAATATGTTTGAAGCATCCTTCTATGATATATTCAATTATCTAAAGTTAATAAGGTCAAAGAAGAATGTATTGAGCCAACAATATGTAGCAACAAAAATATTAATCACCCAATGGTATAATTAAAGAGATAAAATGAAATAATTGGCCAACATCTTGATGGAAGATCAAATCCTTGGGTGTAAGACCATTATCCTGGCTCATTTCAACATAGTCATGGGATTGATTATGGATAAGATCAAGGGTTTGAACACATGGTCTAAGTATTTAAAGTATCTCCTTGAGGATAAAAAGGAACTACTAAGTAGGATGGAACACTTCTTGGGGACCATGATCACAAAATTGACTACACTCAACTCCATGGGCCTCATCACAGATGAAGAGTTCCAACATAGAGCCACCCTAGTCATGTAGGAACTCAATTGTAGAATCCAAGGCAAATGTAGAGTGGAAAACAATAGGGTCATGGATATGATCCTAATAGTAGAGCAAAATATTTTTAAAATAAGAAACACTAAAGAATCCTTGGGAAGAAATGATAGAGACCTTACAAACTTGGTAGACCAAGAATATGAAATTTTCCTAGAGCCTGTTGTTAACCTTAGGTTGATTGATAAGCAACATGAGAAAGTAGTGAAGGTTCTTCTATAGAAACATGGTATTTCATCGATACATGGGCCTTAATGCTAGTTAGGAATTTTTTTTTGTAGAAAATTTGTAATATTTTTAAATATAATATTCTTCTTGTAAAGGCGTGTGCTTATTGTAAAGCACATCACCTATAAGTCATTCCATTAGGATAAGTCTAGTGAATTCTAGAACTTTGTAAAAAAAGATAGTTGTCCTTACACTTATACTTTTATAATTGGATATGACTAATCAATATAATTCCTTACCATCTATAAGAGGATTATTGTCAATTTTTAAAAAGGGGGTGGAGTTCTTAGAGCCAAGAGCTAATTGTAACTTTTGAGCAATCAATGTAGCAAATGAATTATGCAAAGTTTGTCTAGATTTGCTTATGCCTATTTTTATCCTGGCTTCTCTCTCATTCTTTTGATCTAATTTATAAATTTGAATGATTATTATGAATTCTTGATGTGTAAATCTAAATGCATAGATGTTAAATTATGCCAATGCTAGGTTAACTAAAATTTTTAAGTTCATTTCATTTTCTTACTCTTCCTACATTTAGGCTAATGTTTTTTGCTTATAGGGGTAAATATTTAAGGTGAACATGATTCTTATTAATATTATTTAACACCTTCCTTAGATTTTTTCTCGATGTCTAATAGGATTTGATCTTATGCTTCTTCATGTCATACATTAGTTAAGTGCATGCCTCAATGATATTTGAACTTTGTCATTATATTTGGAATGAAGATCAACAACACCTCTTCTTTGCCTTACCTTTCTTTCTACTCATTTTTTAAGATCACTTTAGCTTAATTTTCATTTTAAATATCCATCATAGATTAGTCTTTAGATTAGTTCTTGATCATATTTTACCATTCTTAGCATAGCATTATTCATATTTTGCATAGACTAGCTTTGGCCACAATGGATCCCAACCACCAAACATTATAAATACTATGAAACAGTCCACTTACTTTTCCTCTATTTCATCAATAGATAAAAGGATTATCAAAACCTATAACTCATGAACTAAATTCTTAGAATTCTAAAATGAAAAGTTATCTTGAACACTCTAGCACCTATGATACATATTCAAGAATCAAAAAGAGGTTCTTTGTTGGAGCCAGAAGGAGGGCACATAAGATCTTTGTAGATTTAAAGTATCTTTTCTCATTTTTGTGAATTATGTTCAAATATTGGTGTAACCTTTGCAAAATTATGTCAATATTTATTCAATTATGTAAATATCATCGATATTTACCATCTTTGACCCATCTTGGTGCTTCATCTAGACAAAGATCGATGTTCTTTGAAGGTATATACTTATGGTAAAGATGGCTTAATCTTTGTCAATTCAACAAGTTTGAGGTTGGTAATAGTTGGTTTGATCAAAGATCAATAGATACTTTGTTAATTTGAGTTAATTTGACATTAAAAATGTAAATATTGATCATAATTATGTATTTGGATACATTTTTGAACTAACTTAGTTAAATATTGATGTCCTTTGTTATCCTTTATATAAATATTTACAAAACTTATTTAATGTGTAAGTCTGATCATTGTCCCATGTAAAAATAAGATTGACTCAACATATTTCAAACAAGATTTAAATCCCATAAGATAGAATTACCAAAAATTAGGATAAGGTCATGATCAGAAACTAGAGATCCTATGATTTCATTAGGAGTTCATAAGAGAAATCGATGGGACAAAGGTAAGCACAGACTTTCAAAGTCTTTGCCAACTTCACCAATCTAGAGTTCTCTTGTGTTTGATACCTATCAAGGTATGGATTGGCTAGGTGGTTCTTAGATAAATGTACCAGGTGTGGTACATGACCTTCCTTTTAATCCTAAAAAGTATTTTCCAACATTTAGTCTTAGTGGCATCATAACTACTAAAGAACACATTAAGAGTTTCAAAGCTACATTAATATTACTGAACATGACTCATGAAAATGTAGCATGTAGACTATTTATTTTTACCTTTAAATATGTTGCATATGAATGGTTTCTGAACCTCTCTAAAAATCACATTACTAGTTGGGTTGATTTTAACAAAGTTTTCATTGACCAATTTGGTAAAATCATTAGTCCTTGTATCCTATACCAACAATTCACCATAGTGAAAAGGGATGCAAATGATCCCATAAGAACTTCAAATTCTACATTCCAAAAAAAATTTAGTAGGACCATATCTCCTTATAGACTCAATGAGGCATTAGCCTTGGAAATATATAAGGATGATTTATATCCTATGACTTTTGTGTTTGTAAAGAGAGATATTGGGTCCATGAACACACTAGCTTTAGCTTATGTTGAGGTTGTGATCATTAATGAATAGTTTCAACCCCAAGGACAATTGGCATACTTCATTCCTAATGCCAATCAACATTCATCCATTTTAAATGTTATCCCCAATGACAACCAAAATGTGCCAACTTATATTCTTGAACCAACTACCTTTGAGACATGATCATCCTACTCGATACTTGGGATTCATAAATCATATTGCTAATGGATCTCATCCACATGATAAAAAAATATATAATACTTATATTTAATACTAATACTCAAGCTCATAATTCTGAGGGCTATTGGAATGAGATTAACTCTATCCTCAAGATGGTTCAAAAGCTTAGAATTGACTTCCTTTAGTTATAAAAAAATGTAATCAATACTAGAGAAAGCTCTAGTAGGAATTACTCTTTTCAAAGGTTCAATAAGCCCACTAATATATTTAAAAATTATAGTTACCACAACAACAAGAATAATGATCCATCTACTATAAATAATGTGCCTAATATAAATCACTTTGATGTTGTTTTACCTAACTATTATAGAGCCCATTGTACTTATAAACATTGGGAAATAGATTATGTTGAATTTTTTATATCTTTTAGGCATTTTAAGAATAATTAAACACCTTAAAAGTTTCCCCTTGATAGGACCTAGGTTCCCCAAAGCTCTGACACAACTAGTCAAATTTAAGAGCACATATGATTACCTTTGTATAAGCAACTTAAACATGTAGAAATAACCAGAAGAACAAATAACTATCAATGAGAAATAGCACAGAATATGAGAGTCAACACACAATTGTATTCAACTCAATTAGAAGGAAATTACAACAAAGAGATGACACTCTTTCTTCCACTTTGTGGGCATACCAGTAATCTTCCCTCAAGAGTAATCTTCTCTCAATACAGGTCACAATAAACAACTCAAGCATAGAGCTGTTGTTCACCTCAACCAGTCAGTACAACACTACCAGTACAACTGAGTACGAATCAATACTCTAAGTATATCTCACCATGATATTGCTCCTTGATGTGTTGCTGTCACCTTAGATCTTGCTCCCCCATCGATCTCCTTTTGACCCTCACACACACACACCCCTGCAGACCAACCTGATCTTACTTATCACATGTAGATCTCCACCATGATCTTGCAACACCCTACAGATCAAACCCTGATCTTACATACATGAAGAATCCTACTTGATTCTACCATGGGAAGAACTCTCATAGTTTTACACTTTAAAATACAACCCCATGGCTCTATTATATAGATCCCATGCATACACTAATTTAGACAAGCGGCTCAAGACTCGAAGTAGTCTTTAACATGCAAACAACCCGTTCAACTAATTGACTATTCATCAACAATAGTTTTAGAACCGCACAGGCAACCGATGTCGGTCCCTGTCTGCCTGGAGGTGACCGACCTCGACTGAATCCTACCAATGTTAGTTGCTTTCTGTCGACCCCTGACCGACGTCGGTTGTGGCCTACCAATTTTTGTGACTGTGACACTCAGTAACCCTCCATGTTTGCATCTGAGTGAAGCTTTTAGCTCCATAACCTAACAATCTCTCACTTGGAGATAAATAGCTACACCTGTACCTATACCAGTACATTGTCTAATTTGTATCCTAGCTTGTATCCCTCTTCAAGATCAATCCTAAAGGCCACCCAACACACACCCTGTGGTACTACACCTATGTTTGAATTTCTCCATTCTCAACTTACCTTCTTCTGTCGTTGATATACTCCCACTCAATTAGAAACCCCTAAGAGTAACCTGTAATCAATAACACTTAACAGATCTAAAACCACCTATTAGTAAACCTCACTCTGAGAACCTCCAACCTCGCTCTGATACCATTTGATAGGACCTAGGTTCCCCAAAGCTCTGACACAACTAGTCAAATTTAAGAGCACATATGATTACCTTTGTATAAGCAACTTAAACATGTAGAAATAACTAGAAGAACAAATAACTATCAATGAGAAATAGCACAGAATATGAGAGGCAACACACAATTGTATTCAACTCAATTAGAAGGAAATTACAACAAAGAGATCACACTCTTTCTTCCACTTTGTGGGCATACCAATAATCTTCCCTCAAGAGTAATCTTCTCTCAATAGAGGTCACAATAAACAACTCAAGCACAGAGCTATTATTCACCTCAACCAGTTAGTACAACACTACCTGTACAAATGAGTACGAATCGATACTCCAAGTATATCTCACCATGATCTTGCTCCTTGATGTGTTAATTTCACCTTGGATCTTGCTCCCCCGCTAATCTCCTTTTGAACCTTGCACACACAAACCCCTACAGACCAACTTGAACTTACTTATCACATGTAGATCTCCACCATGATCTTACAACACCCTGCAGATCAAAACCTGATCTTACATACATGAAGAATCCTACTTGATTCTACCATGGGAAGAACTCTCATAGTTCTACACTTTACAATACAGTGCTATGGGTCTATTATATAGATCCCATGCATACACAAATTTAGACAAGCGGATCAAGACTCAAAGTAGTCTTTAACATGCAAAAACCCTGTTCAACTAACTGATTGTTCATCAATAGCAGTTTTGGATCCACACAGGTGACCGACATCAGTCCCTATCTACTTAGAGGTGACTGACATCGACCAACTCCTGCCGATGTTGGTTGCTTTCTATCAACCCCTAACCGACGTCGGTTATGGCCTGCCAACATCAGTGACTATGACACTCAACAACCCTCCATGTTTGCATCCAGGTGAAGCTTTTAGCTCCACAACCTAACACCCCTAATAAATACTATGATGTAGGTACATTTGGTTCCTCAAGGTCATCTAGATCCATTGATCCAACTCTCATGGTGGAGACATTTGGGTTCCCTTTCCAAGAGGACAATGAACCTAAGGATATTTCTGAGGAGATTCACGGTTTTTAGTAATTTCTAAAGAAGACTAATTATCTAAGAAACAAGGAGTAGAATCAACCATTAACCACTTCCACTCCTCCAAATAACTTTGATATGCCTCTTAATACTAAATCAGATAACAATCTAGAGCCTCCTAAGGGAAGTATTTCTAAACCCAATATTGACACATCTAATTCTTCCAATAGGACTAGATATCACATAGTAAGGACATGAAGAAAATAAAATCTAACATAACCTTGCATGAGTTGACTCAGATCACAGAACAAAGGGATCTATTATTGGAATCTTTGTCTAAGAAACTTGGTAAGTCTCAAAATTTTACACATGCTAATGTTGCAATACACAAAAGTAAGGCAGATATTCCTCCTTTCTTATTAATAGTCAATATTTTTCGTAAGAATCTACGCAATTATTTATTATATTCTAGTGCATCTATAAATATAATGCCTAAGGGCATTTGTGAAAAATTATGTTTAACTCCCATTAAATATGATAGAGTTGTAACTCAGTTATATAAATCAAAAATCAAAGTGATTTGTGAATTATTGAATGTTCACATGTAGATTCCCTTAGAGATAAGGATCCAATAATTTATTTACATCCAAGTAGTCAAAATCCTTGATACTTATGAGATTCTATTGAGTAGAGACTAGACTAAGATCTTGATTAATTATATGTCAATAGATTATTCACATAAGTGGTTGACTTAGAAGGGATTCCCAAACCAAGTTAAGAAAGAAATGGACCCTAAAATGAATCATATGATCACTTAGTGCAATAAAATAAATGATAGGGTCAACATGGTTAACTAAGATCTTGGTGTTTACACCATTGACACCACAAAGGTATGTAACTCTAAAACTTCTCATGCTTTGCCTAGATTCTGGAAGATTTATTTCAATAGTGCTAGATGAAAATTAGGTTATGGAGTAGGAGTGGTGCTAATAAATCCCACTAGGAAAGAGTATAATGCCTCTTAAAAATATAGTTCCCATACACCAATAATTTAGTTGAGTATGAAGTACTTATTCTTAGATTACAATTTTCAATCAAATATGAGGCCAAAGAACTATTAGTTTTTGGTGATTTTGAACTAGTGGTTAACTAGGTCAAGATTAAATATCAATGAAAGTTATCCTATCTCAGGAAGTATAAGTTTAGAGTGTGGGACTTAAATTAATGTTTTGATGCTTTCAACATTATGTCAATCCCTAAGGAAGAAAACAAGGTTGTTTATAAACTTGCTTTAGCTATATCCAACCTTAAACCTAATCAAATTTCCAAATTATAAAGCCTTAAAATTAAATTAATCGCATGCCCCTTAGTGCCTGATAATGTAAACCACTTGCAAGTATTTAGTGATGACCAACAGATCATAGACTTCATGACTAGTTTAGGAGTGTTTTAGGGTAACATTATTGATGAAGCTAGTCTCCTTGATGATGACAAAATTTAAGAAATACTTGATGAAAAGATTATTCAATTAAATGATGATAAGATCTCCAAATTCATGATAGCCTTAGAGAGACTCTTTGATTCTGATAGACTAGTTGAAGATGCCAAGATTCCTAAATTAAGTGGGAAGTATTATAATGTAATTGATATTGTATTTCAAGGTTAACCTTAGCTAGTTAATATTGGTACAACCTACACAAAAATTGAGTCTAAAAGAGCCAAATAAATGGTAACCAAATATAAATATATCATAGAATGGTCTTATGATGACCTAAATATATTTGATCTCAAGGTCATAATTCATACCATACCTTTAAAATAAAATTACAAACCAAATAAGATGCCTATCAACCTAGTCTTAGAACCATTAATATAAAAAAAGGTTAAGAAGCTATTAGATGCCAAGATTGCATTTCCCATTAGGAATTCCACTTGGGTTGCTAATTTAGTCCAATCAACAAGAATAATCATGAAATTAGACTATGCATTGATTTTATAAATCTAAATAAATTATCTAAGAAAGATAATTACCCCCTACCCTCTCTTGGCCAAGTAATATAAACTATTTATAGTTATACAATGATATCCTTTCTTGATGGTTTTTCAAGGTATAACCAGATGTTAGTAAATCAAGAGGATTGAATGAAAATTGCATTTACTACCAAGTGGGGCACCTTTTCCTACAATAGAATGCCATTTGGATTGATTAAAGTAGGTGAAACCTTCTAAATGGATATGGATCATGCTTTCCAAGGTCTTGTAGGTAAGCTCATTATTATATACATGGATGATATGACTATATTTTCTAAGAACAAGGAGGATCATATTATACACCTATAACAAGTATTTGAAAGATGTAGAAGGTATGGGATTTATCTCAACCCAAAGAAAAGTATTTTCTGTGTTACTGAGGGAAAAATATTAGAAGATGTTATCACTAAGGAGTGAATCTCTATAGACCTTGATAGAGTAAATGCAATATCTAATATAAATCCCCCTAATAGTAGGAAGGAAGTGAAGTCATTCTTTGGTAAAACAAATTTTGTATTAAAGTTTACTTCTATTTTTTTAGAAATAATGAAACCTTTGAATGACATGTTAAATAAAGATGCTAATATCACATGGAATGAGGAGATAAAGAGGGCCTTCAATGCAATCAAGGAAATAATTGGATAAATCCCAATCCTGATAAGTCTAAACTTTACTAAAGATTTTTATCTTTACTCCTTTGATTTAGATCATACAATAACAATAGTTCTAAATTAAATGATAGATGGATGTGACCATCCAATAGATTTTATGATCAATAAAATTTAAAATGTTTAGTTGAACTACTCTTTGATTAACAAATAAACATGTGCCCCAGTCAAGGCAGTGAAAATTTTTAAGCATTATATCCTTAGAAATAAGGTACATGTAATACTGCTAGACCCTAAAACTAAGCTAATGCTTAGTTTATGTGAAATTAGACAAAGGAGAGGTAAGTGGATGTTTATTCTGCAATAATATGACATTAAGATGAAGACTAAAAACTTGGTAAGGTGCCAAGGTTTAATTTAGTTGATTTCCAATACTAATCCCAAGCTAAGTGTTATGCAAGTTAAGCAATAAAGTTTTAGACCCAATGATTGGTATGATCATATTTTCCACTTACTAATCAACATTTATTGTCCTATAGGGTTAATCAAGGAACAAAGAAGAGATCTAAGTCTCAAGGAAACTCATTTTCTAGTCAAGGATGGAGTGTTGTACAGGAAGAACTTTGAAGGCATTTACTTTAGATGTATTCCAAAAGTGAAGTATCTGAGATCATGAGAACCTTCCATTAAAAAATGGGAGGTGTACATCCATATGAAAGGAATACAACACACAAAATATTAAGGGTTGGTTACTACTAACCTACAATCTTCAAGGTTTCCCACAAATATGTGAGAGTGTGCCACTGATGTCAAGTATTTAACACCAAAGATCCTAAAGCATCCATGCCACTAAGACCAGTAATGGTTGATAAACCCTTTGGCTAATGGGGACTAGATTTTGTGGGGTTCATTAACCCCAATTCCTTTGATGGTCATAAGTACATTTTGATTTCTATCGGTTATTGTACTAAATGGAATAAGGTAGTGGAAACTAAATAGTGTAATACCAAAGAGGTGATTAATTTTTTAGAAGAAAACATATGCAATAGGTTTGGAACACCTGTATCATTGGTCTATGTTAATGGATTTAATTTTATATTTATAGATATGAAAACATGGGCATATGATAACAACATCATCCTCAAGTTCTCATCAAACCGTTATCCTTAAGGTAATGGAGAATCTAAATCAACAAATAAGAACTTGATGAAGGATATAAAGAAGTCTACATCTGATAAACCTAGAACATGGAATATGTTACTTAAGTATGCAATTTGGGTAGATATAACTATAATAAAACAATATCTAAAATTATCACCATTATTGCTAATTTAAGGTCAATAATCCATCTTCCCCATCACCCTCAAGCTACCAACATATAGGTTAGTGAAAGAGTACATGGAGGAAAACCAAGAATTTACAAGTTCAAAATTGTTGGATATCATACAGATGAAAGATGTAAGAGAAGAGGCTTTTACCAATTTTATAAAAAACCAAACCATAGTCAAAATGTGGTTTGATAAATGTTCAAAATAAAAATGTTTAGGCAAAGAGACTTAGTTCTTCTTTGGGACAAGGCATTTGAGCCTAAAGGTAAACATGGGAAGTTCACACCTTTATGGATAGGTCCCTAAAAAATAGATGAGATACTTGGAGACAACAAATTCAAGCTAAAATACTTATAGGGAGAAAAGTTCACACTACCCACCAATGGGAAATATCACAAGTACTACTTCTCTACTGTCCCACCTGGGGTCTTCATGAAATGATTATAAGACTAGTTAGAGTTAGTGTAGGTAGTCTAGATTAGTTCATTTTTATTCTTTCCTTCCTATCCCTTGTTTGTGCATATGCTTGTATATATTTATTTATTTTACTTCTAATAAGTCCTTTTGGACAAACCCTCAACTCAAGACTCACTTAATTTCTCAAAGAAACCTCACAATTTAGGAATGTAGGTATGTTCTCTTAGCATTGGTTGATCATGGATTATTGAAATATCACCTTAATTTAATAGTTTAGATAAACTAGTAAAGAACAATGAATAGGTTGATTTCTCCTTGATATTATAAACCTTGTTTTGATCTAAGTTTGGTTCTAATAAGGATTGCACATGTAGTGTGAAAGGCTAGATTATTAGGATATAGTCATGCTTGCACTTAAAAAACATTAATTGCCCAGGATAAAGTTTATAGCTAAAGATAATTATCTAAAGACAAAAAACTTGACAAAATACTTAAACCTTGCTAACCTGGTCCCCAACCTTTTCTAGAAAGTCAAAATGACTTGAAAAGGACAAAAAATAAGAACTGTATTGCAAAATTCAATAGATTTTTTAGCAAAGGTGATTTTGGTAATCTCTACTAGGGATATGGACACCTGGATGGTAGTGGAACAAGGCTTTGAGTGGATCCAAAGGAATTTATATCAGGGTTATGGATGTTTGACTGGTAGAAGAGCAATGCCCAAGCCCTCCCTAAGTTAAATCATGGTTCTTAATGAATATCCAAACATGTTGAAAGTCAAAGTTAATGATTAAAGCCATGGACCTGGAAGTTATTTTCCAAATCCTATGGTAATCAGTAAGTGGATTCAAATCACACACACAACATGGCTATGTCTTGATGTTTAATCCTAATTCTACATTTACAAGATTTGTTTTAACTATGAAATGATCTTAATAATGGTGACTAATCAAATGGAATAAGTAGCTTAATTATTTGTCTAAACCATAATCTCTAAATTATAACATATTGTTATGTTACCCTTAAAAGTCACCATTTTTTGGGGTCAACATACCCCATTACTAAAAAATGGGGACCCTTATGTTAAATTGTGCAAATTTATACCCCAAATTTGAAACTTCATCTGATCAAAGTGTCATTAACATGTTTGCACATATTATTTATTTGAAGATCATCGACACCTAATTTGGTTGGCACATTCATTCATGATTTTAATTTAATCTTACCTAAAGATGCTAACATTTGATCTTTATGTTTCAAGTCACAACTCTAATTTAGTCCATTTGGAATGAGAAATAATAGGGTTTTATGATTTGATGATGATTTGGTCTTTTACTAACCTTTAGTCTGTTGAAAGTCAAATTAAATCCATGTTTAAGATTCTTGAAAACCTTTCTCTAATTCCCTTGGCTTATGCCCTTTGATTTAAATTCAAAATTGGTTGGAACATTTTAGTGAGAAAAATTATCATGCCATGGACTTAGTTTTTTTTATTAAGGCTTAGTCATTTTTTCAACATGACCAGACTTTAGGCTAAAAATCTTATCCATGGTCTCTTTTATATCTTGAACCCCCTTGTTCCATTTTATCTTAGCATGATCTAAATTTATGTTTTTTGGGGTCACTTTATTGTGTTTTAATATTGGTCTAGACTTTATCCTAAAATTTTTATTCATATTTATCAAGAAAAATAAAACATTGGTCCAAAACCTTAGTCTAGTTTCTATGTATCCTTGATCCTAACTTAAACATTGTGTTTCTCTATAGGATCAAAAACACGCATTTAATTAGGTGAGGTTAATTTAACAGTGTGAGATAAAAATAGAAGATAAATATATGGAACCAATCTCACTCAATCCCATGGAACATTATATATAACACGTATTTGATCAAATGAACATGATCCAACGACGTGAGATCAAACTTGGAAACTAAGCATAGGGCCCATATTATTATGACATAGACTTAGCCTAATATTTTACCCTAATTTTTTAATTGTATTTATCAATATAAATAAAACCTTGGGCTAAGACATTGTGCTATGTATTTTATTATTCATAGCATCCTTTTTAATTATGTTTCTAGCTTGGGCTAAAAACTTATGCCAAGTCTTTTATAAATCATGGGGTCCCCTTTTATTATGCTTTAAAGCTTATAATAAACTATAGCCTAAAGTTTATTCATGTTTATTAACACAAATTAAAAACTTAGTAAAAAAACTTTAGTATAAGTTATATATATTCTTGAGCCTAACTTGTGTGCTTGTTTACAGGACCAACAAACTATGTTGGCTTAAATGAGATTGATTCAATGGATCATAATGAGAATCGATAATTTAAAGCCCTAAAATAATGAAAATTGTCATGAGTTCATTAAGTAGCCAATGATGGAGCATCCCTTAGATCATGATCCAATGGAGTGCATTTGCTCGAATAGAAGTGATATGATGGTGTGAAGTGGATGTTGACATTTCAATAAAACCATGGCCATATAGGAGATGACCACATGGTGAAAGTATATTAACCTAGTAGAGATATAAAATATGGAGCATAGAAGCCCCAAAGAGCTTCCAAGTGGAACCCACATGAAGTAGAGTGAACCCAAAAGTGATAAGTGGAAAACTGAGCAAAGATCCCTAAGGAATAAATTTAAAATTAATGGTCATGAAACCATCAAATATGTTTGTATAGACATAAAATGATGAGAGTGAAAACATAACAATTAAGATCAACAAAGATTATTGATGAGGTACCTAAAAATTAATGGTCATGTAGATGTCAAGGACATTTTTATAGATGTCAAATGATGGGTGCACAAACATAAATTTTAAGACATCCATTGAATGTGGACATTTCAATAGGATTTGGATGAGTGGAATTCAATATTTTAGATAAAGATCAATGAACCATTTTTATTCATGTATATCAATCTGATGGTGTGAGATCAATGTGAAATTTTCAAAAGAAAATGGTCACACCTTAAATATTGATAAGCAAAGTGCCAAAAAAATGCCATAAAAATGCCATGATGATGCCACATTGGCAAAAAATGACAAATCTAAAGATATTGTGTGTTTAGAAAGGCAAAGGTATAAATTCAAAGGTCCAAATTAAATCTAAGGCATGAATTTCATACAATTTCAATAAGCTACCATCATTAAAGATCTGAGAGGATTTTCAAAAAATCCCTAACATGTATAAAAACCCTAATTTTACCCTATATTACTCACAATCGAGCCCAAGAAAGTTAGATTATCATCTTAGCAAGATAAATTTAATCTAGAGCCATAGATTGACCCACTAGTGAGAAATTTGACTAAATTCAACTCATGATAGCTCAAAAAGACACCTCCAAGGAAGATTCAGAGCTTTATTTGACTTAAGATGTAGAGGGAAGAATTCTCAAATATACATATTTTGATGCCTTTGATTTGAACACCAGAGAAATTCATTGGTCCAATCTATTCTAGAAATTTGAAGAACAACTAACCATAACAAAAGAAGATGAGAAGATCTTGTATGCAAGGAGGAGATACTATGATGTGGTGGAAATCTAGATGATAGGTCTCTATTTTTCTATAGTAAAACTTGAGGTACTGCATTACTTAGACATTCTTGCTCCTATTTCTAGAGATGATAAAATTAATTAGGGCATGATAGTTTATGAGTGTATCTTTAAGAAAATATCTTATATTTCTCTTATAGCCTTTAAGAACTAATATAAATTTCCCAAACCCTAAATATATGTAACCTCAATCAATGAGTGGGCTAATAAGAATGATATAAAGACCATCCTTATCCTATGGTTATATTCCTATAATCAAGTGTTCTTTGATTTCAATGGCAACATCCCAATTAGCTAATTCAGATATGAGATCAAGATAATCATGACTCTGATGTACCAATTATGTAGGAGTCCAACCACCACATATATGGACAAACTCTGGGTCCCCTTTGTTTATTTCATGGTTGAGAGAGAACTCACCCCTCATCTAGGTGAGATGATTATCACTTGTTTGAGTAGGTAGTTCTATACAGTTAAGAAAAAAACCAAGAACTGATTCTACATGATTTCATACTTACTAGATGTTGTGTTTTCCACTACCAAACCCCCAACTTAGGGAATGGTCACCTGATGGGACACAAATAATCTCCAAATATTACTCCAAGTTACATATTTTCAAATATAGGGACCATATTCAATTCACTTATGATTATGTTTATCCATCCTTAGTTGAGGCCATCACAAGGATCACAATGATAAGGGTTGACCCTATAATCAAAAATATTACTAAAGCCATGGATGATACATGGCTATATCCAAATTTCACTATAATCAGGATGGAGAGAACCTAATGCACCCCACTTAGGTTACTAGTTCATGTGTCAATCAAGCTAGCAGACCAGGAAGTGACCTACCAAATATGTAATGGGATAGATGGCTTATTTAAAACCAATAGTAAAGGACTACTCCACAATATCCCCATAACCATTGGTAGGACTATGTTTCAACAATGGGATAATATAAAGGATGCCTCCAAATATATAACCTCTTTCAATTTATAAGTTGATGAACTGATATAATGGGACCCCTATGGAAGGGTTTAGAAACATTTAAAGGAAAAAGAGATAAATATGACTTATGAGCACCATATTGGCCCTTATAACCCCATATACTCTAAGGCATCTTCATTTTCCAAGGTCTTGGGGAGATTGAAGAAACATAACATCAAGCCAGAAGCTAGGATGCTTAGAGAGAAAAAGGGAAGTGATGATAGGTAGAAGTTAGGACATAGACAATACCATTAAATTAATGTAAATTCATCCAAAACTCTACCAAGATAACCACAAAAATAGGATTCACCAATTACATGAAGGCTACAAGAGAAGATACCTAATGAGATATCATCATCTTCAGCCTAGATAATAGAAAAAGGGTCACCAATTGAAGATGCACTTATAATGTTGTCCAATGCTTACCAGTCTGATGAAGAGGAAACTCAAGTGAAGGAAGTAAAGGAATAAAAAGGGAAATAATTGGCCTTGGGCTTAGTTCTAGTGGATACCCCAAAGATAAAATTTGAGATGGAATTAGTTCTTATAAATAAAATCCTAAGTTGACCTTCACTCATCCTTTGAGTGAGGTCAACCTTTATAGTGAATAAAACCCAATCGAGGGCCCAACCATTCCTAAATGGTTTATATATGACAATTTATAAAATATCCCTACCATAAACCATCCTTAGGTAATGATCTAGGCAATCGACATTCTAGTGCATGAAGAATTGAAGCCATGTATAGTTGCCTTAAAATAATAAGAATAAAAAAGAATAGTTACCCCAGGAGCTTTAGGTGGAACACAAGTTGAGAGCACTACTCCTCGAGTAATATCATCTTTGGTTGGTGTCAAATTTGACCTAATAACTACCAATATACAAAGGGTAACTACGAATAAATCCATGGTCAGAGGAGAAGAGTTCACTTTTCAAAAATTTGAACCATTTATTATCTTTAATCCATTAGGAAGACAAAAAATAGGAGAAAGACATATTTTTTAGGAAAATGTACTTGAATTGGCCCAAACATAGTCAACCTAGTTATAGGATGCCCTCAAAGGCATGAATAAACAAAAGGAAAATCTACAAAAGCAAAAGGAAAGTTTAGAGAAGTAAGATTTATTGTAATTTCCTAATGTTATTATTAAGATGTTTAAAGCATCCTTATATAACATGTATAATTCTCTAAAGTTAACAATGTCTAGGTAGAATGTATTGAGCCAAAAAGATGTGTCAATAAAAAGCTTAATCACCCAATGGCAGAATTCAAGAGATAAAATGAAAGAATTGACTGACATCTTGTTGAAAGATCAAATCCCTAATTTCAAGACCATTAGCCTAGCTCATCTTGACATAGTCATTGGATTTATTATGGATAAGATCAAGGGTTTGAGTACATGGTCTAAGTATTTGGAAGGTCTCCTTGAGGATGACAAGGAATTGATGAATAGGATGGAACACTTCTTGGGGGCCATGATCACAAAACTAACTACACTCAACTCCATGAGCCTCATCACAAATGAATATTTCCAACAAGAACCACCCTAGTCATGTAAAAAGTCAAGAGTAAAAGCCAATGTAGATATGGAGTGGATAATATCAAGGTCATGGATATGATCCTAACAATAAAGGAAATGATTCTTGAAGAAAGGATCATTAAAGAATCCTTGGGAAGAAATGATAGAGACCTTAGAAACTTGGTAGACCAAGAAGATAAAATTTTCATGGAGCTTGTTGTTAACCTTAGGTTGATTGATGAACATCATGAGAAGGCAATGAAGGTTCTTCAACAAAAATATGGGACTACATTGACATAGGGGCCTCAATGCTAGTTAATAATATTATTATTTTTAGAAACTTTGTAATATTTTAAAAATAGAATATTATTCTTGTAAAGTCATGTGCTTCTTTTAAATCACATTTCTTATAGGTCAGTCTATTAGGAAAAGTCTAGTGTATTCTATAACTTTGTAAAAAAGGATAGTTGTCCTTACACTTGAACTTTTGTAATTTTATATGACTAATCAACATACTTCCTTACCTTATATAAAAGTAATATTGTCAATTATTAGAGCCAAGATCTAATTTTAACTTTTGAGCAATAAATATAAGTAAGGAATTCTATTGTGTTTGTCTAGATTTGCTTATACATATTGTTATCTTCACTTCTTTCTCATTTGTTTTATCCAATTTCTAGATTTGAATGGTTCTTAAAAATTCTTGATGTGTAAATCTAAATGTAGAGATGTTAAATTATACCAATGATATGTTAATTAAAATTTTTAAGTTCATTTCATTTTCTTACTCTTCTTGCATTTGGGCTAACATTATTTACTTGCAGGGTTAAATCTTTAAAATTAACTTGATTATTATTTGCATTATTTCACACCATCTTTAGATGTTTGCCTAATGTTTGATAGGATTTTATCTTGTGCTAATTCAGGTCATACATTGGTTAAGTTCATACTTGGATGATATTTAAACTTTGTCATGATATTTGGAATGAAGATCAGCAACACCTCTTTTTTGCCTTACCTTTCCTTTTGCTCTTTTTTTAGATCACTATAGCAATTTTCATTGTAAATATCCATCATAGATTAGTCTTCAGATTAGTTCTTGATCATAGTTCACCATTATTATCATAACATACTTCATATTTTTTCTAGACTAACTTTAGACATGGTGGCTCCAAACCACCAAACATTATAAATATTATGAAATAGTCCACTTGCTTTACCTCTATTTCATCAATAGATAATAAGATTATCACAACTTGTAAATCATGTAATTAATTCTTAGAATTTTAAAATGAGAAGTGTTTTTTAACACTTTGTGAACTTGTGATACATATTTAGGCATCAACAGAGTTACAAATTTTTAATTTATATTTTCATGATGTTAGTTTCCTATCTTTACTACAATGGATGCAATATTTTGTGATAATTTCTTGTTTTTTATGTGGTTTTTCAATGGTGAAGACTATATATTCTATTATTAATTATCATGTTTATAACTCTCTTATTTTGAGATGAGTAATTTCAAGCACGTGTTTTTAATCCCTCACCTCAAAGGTGGGGCTTATACAAGGCACTTCAATAAATTTGGAGGAAAATGTTGGAGTAAAAACAAGAGGAAATTTTTTAGAAATAATTTGACACTTGTTTTAGATCAATATTATGTACTTATTTGATCAATAAGTGGCTATGTATATCACTTATCATAAAAGTTTTAATTTAAATAGTATGACTTATTTTCCAAGTTATGATAGAATTTTGTTTGAAAATAAATAGATGTATCCATTATTATTACCAAATAAATTTTTTAAGTTTTCAGATTTTTACATTTGACATGACATTGAATACTTGTTTAAATTGGTCATTTTCAAAATATGTTAGCATTACATAAAATCGGTGTGGATGGAGCCTACCTCACACATCATTTTATCCCTTCATGATTACCTAAGTAAGTTAAGGTATGTGATTTAATTATATATGTTTATAATTTCATGCACACATGATATCACCTTAATATTGACATGATAGTAGGGGAAATATGTAGACACATATTTTTGGTACAAATGGTTTTTCCATAGTGTGTTTTTCCATTTTCTATACTTGGTTCACTTGTGTATAATAAGTTGTTTCTAGGACTTCTTCTCTAAAACACTAACTTATATTTATCCTATATGAATTATACATTCATTATAAACTTTAATAAATTATTTGTGTTTAATATTGAGCCTCATTACACACATCTCTATGTTTCTTCTCATTCTTTGATACTTTGTTCTTCTTAGGATGGAATTCATGGTTCTACTGATTCTACCATAAGTAGAATCATTGGGCCTACTATTCCCATGTATCACTATGTTTTTGGGCCTTTTTACTTTGGTTATATTACTTACACCTTGATAATTTATTATTTATGTTTTATAATATTTGAATTACTATATGCCATGTGCTACTAATCCATTTATATAATTATCAAGTATATATCATACATTGAGTCCTAGTCCATTATTTAAGATTGAGTAAACCCGTGAAATATCTATTTATACACTTAAGATAAAGCCATCCACATTGATATTTCAAAATTTATGACATCAATCTATTATTAAAAAAAAAGGTTTAGTCAAATGTGCATGTATTTACATCTCCACCTAGAGAAGAGAAGGTCTAATCCCTTGGTCAAGATTTCATTTACATTGCACAAGAACCATGTGGAATATAATTATGACATACAAGATACATAGATGAAACTTACATATGGTTATCTAATCCATAAATTATTTTCATTATGATTTGATGGAAAGTTAGGTCAATATAATAATAAGACATTATTTCACACATCCTACTTTTCCATGTTTTAAGAGCATGAGAACATGATTGTATAATCTTCTTGAGGTGAAATTTCACATGAAATTTTAGATATGTAAATAGTTTGTAGTAAAAAATTATTACAAGGATAAATGGGTGTTGATAATAGATAGGTAGTATTTATTTTTCATTGGAAAAAATCATCGAACAGGTGCTAGGCATAACATTTTATTTTTTATAGTAAAGAACTTAGATTTCACACATAATCAACTAAAATCCTACATGTCATAGTTTCATTCTAAAATATAAATATTTTATATAGGTGTGGTCATTATTTGTCTTTTTGTAATTATTTTAGTCTTTTTATAATTTTATAATTTTAATTATGCTTATTATTATTTACAACCACTAGGGTAAATCTGTAATTGTTGTTTTACATTTTTCAATGTTATATCTCCATTTTACATCTTATTTTATCAATAGTGTTTAAGTTATTTCATCTAGAAAGTAAAAAACATAGAATAATCACTTTTATAATCCAATTTTGTTGTAATATTATCTCCAAATACTACATAATAATCACATCTAACACCACCTTTATTGACTTGGATTATGTGATAATTATTACATTTTCAGCTATAGACTTTAATTGAATCCAACGATATTACCATAAGGTAGGTTTATAAATAAATATTCAATAATTATACTCTTATTTATAGAGAGTGTATAGATAGAGATACAATAGGAAATCTGGAATGGAATACAAGAGGAAATACATCACACTTAATCATCTTCAAAGGAAAAACACAAATAGAAAGATGATGGGAAGAAGATACAATATGAGGATATACACATAGTCCTTTGAAAATTACTCCATATTAATCCTCATTATTTCACCCCTATATTAATCATACTATTATACAATATTATATTTTGACTAAGTATGGATTCATGTAGGAGTGAGGCATGTAGGAAAAGTAAGGCTTGTTAAAAAGAACCTTACAAGAGATAGAACATATTAAGAAACTAGGTGAACATGAAATTGAACATCATGAATGATATTTTTTCAATCTATGCAGGTGGAGATCCTAAAGGCATATTAAAATATAAGGGAAGATGTTTTTTCAAGTTCAAATGGGTAAGAAATAATCAATTATGTATATAGTTATATAAAATTTCCAATCATTTATGTTTGTAAGGGAAATGTCTATAAAAAAATCCTTGCCCAAAATATATTCATTTAATGCTATAACTTAGTGATTATTAAAATAATGTAGAGTTAAGGTTGTGAAAATATACAAGTGTTTATGTTATATTTTTGTGATTATATAATTTTTATGTATTTACAAGGACATTTTATATATTTTACATGCATGAATATATGAGATTTTATATATTGTGTTGAATATTTCATTTGGATGTGTTTTTTATGTTTTCTTTATGGTTATCTTTTGAGTTATGGTTTTAAAATGTTTGAGTGTTAGGGTTTGATAGTATTATTCATGCATAATGTTTATATTATAAATGATAAGGTGTTTATTTGTCTTTCTATGCCTTAGGTCAGTGCTTAATCATATTTATCAAATTATACACTACATCAAAAGTTTTCTAATTATTTAATCTTTTTAGTTTATTGTATTAAACTTATTAATATAAAATAAGATCAAAATTTTGGTTATATTTTAAAGACTTGATTTGAATTTTTTATCATTACTATTGGAATGGTGGATGATGTTTTCAATTAAATACAATAGGGTTTTATAAATAATCATATGAAAGAAGAGGAAACCCAAAGATTGATTACAAAGTGAGATGTACATAAATTAATATTAATTATTATTTATAAATATCCCTCAGATTATGAAATCATGGTTGTGTGTGTGTGTGTGTGTGTGTGTGTGTGTGTGTGTGTGTGTGTGTGTGTGTGTGTGTGTGTGTGTGTGTGTGTGTGTGTGTGTGTGTGTGTGTGTAAGATTATAATAAAAATCATAATTAAAAGCATGCATGGACAAAAATTGGTGAAAAATATTAAATATATTGACTAAATTTATACTCATATGGTATATGTTTAGTAGATAAGTGTGTTTAATTTTTATCAATTGCAATTTTAATTTTCAACCTACACCCAACTAGAGGAGGAAGAGCATAAAATGTTACTTGAATAAATAATATATTTTATTTATAAAATTTATATTTTAATGAATATGTGTGTTGGTATATTTAGGAAAAGTTGAGCTGGTGAATATGGAAGGCTAAATGTTAATTTATATATAGGCTATTTATATGGTATCTTGAAGGGAAGTGTAAAGATACT